>JAOVVB010000029.1:6070832-6082571 GCA_028570985.1 Heterobranchus longifilis | reverse complement strand
TATTTATATCAGTTACTTAGTTTTTAAGGCATGTTTAAAGGATTTTGAATTTTATATGCATTGATTGGTCTCTTAGTATGAAAAATTACGGTGTAGAAATGGAATTTATTTTTTTAAAAATCACTAGACATATCTTAAAATAGGGCTGTATTTTTATTCATCCTCTGGGTCCTCGGTCCTGGGTATTCGCTTTTAATATTTGTCATTATAATTCACCATGTACTCTCTAATCCCATCAATTCTGAGCACTCATGGATAATGATCAGATCCAAACCTAATCCAGTTGAGAATCTTTAATTGTTCCTCTGGGATATAGAGGAGTTTGAGCTCAAGACTAATATAACCATGTTAAACATGCAATGACAGCTGTCATACTGTATGCTTTGGGTTATCATGATAATTAATGTTATGACAGTGCCATGTACTGCAATTAATTATTTTGATGGTTGTCATATATGCTTTTTTTTCTCTTGCCATGACAGCTTATAGTTATGCTGCACTTCACCTGCATGCTTATCTGTCTCACACCTGTCAGCATGGCTGAATAATGAAAATCATTCTTTCCATTTGTGTTAAACAGTACTGGTCTAGTCATTTGGCATGTCCTCTTCCTTCATTCGCTGGTTGGCATCTATTAGGGCTCTGGCTGGATGTGGCTTTTTGGTATCTCATTGCTAATTTTAGGTAATGTCTGCAGAGTATTTGGCCATGTCTTATATGGCATTCAATTCATTAAATACAGGCTTCACCTTTCACATACTGTTAGCTACATATCCCTGTCATTAAGGAACTAGCTATGCCTCGTGCCATCATGTTCTTCAACTTAGAGCACTTAAATAAGTCTGGACACTTTGATGAATTCATTACTTCTACAGAAGATTTAACCCGTGTTCTTTTCCACGGGTGTACATAAACAGTACTCCTTACTTCATGCTCAAGGGCCCAACAGTGGTGACCCATCAGTGTCGGGGCTCAAATCAGGGACCTCCTGGTCCACAATTCAGCACCTTAACCACTGAGCCACCCCATATATATACACAAATTATGCAAATTATTATAGATTTAATACCCTATGTAATATTAAAGATTTTTTTTTTAATATTACCTGATCAACTGTAACATTAAATCAGTTAATATTTAACCACATAGTTATGCCACAGGGGCAGCTCTGGCCCCTTAATTGCATGACTCCACAAGACCTCTGGGGGTGTGCTCTGGTGTCTGGCACCATGATGTCAGTGTTGGATCCTTTGGGTGCTGTGGGTTGTGGGTTGTGGGGATTTATTTATCTGGCACATTAGATTGCGATTTGGGGAATTAGGAGGCTGGATTAACAACCCTAAGCTCACGGCAGGCTGTGATGCATAGGGTGTTCTGATTACCTTTCTATTCTGGCCAGGATTAACCTTTTCTGCGATTTGTGCTACATTGGCTATTTTTTATGGGATCTGACTATAAGGGCTGGCCTTCAGTCTCCATAGGCATAGATGTGCCTTGGAACAGAACATCATGATAGTTGGTGTAGTTGTCTTTACATGTCAGACTGTCTGTCATAATGCTATGGCTGAGCTAATTATATTACTAATATAATGCCTTCTTTTAAACAATGAATGGTGCACAAACTGACTAACTGAAGTTATCTTGCTTGGTTACTTTCGGAAATGTTTTGCTCCCTACGGTTTTTTAATCTTACTTAACAAAGCTGAATACCACAGTCCACTTCACATCGAACTACTAAGCGATGTGAACATACTCACATTCATAAATACAATCACCATCAATTTTATGGGGAACACATGTTCACTAGCAGTCAAACATTTGGATACACCTTCTACCTCAATGGGCTTTCCTGACTTGTATTTTTTTCTACATTGTAAAGCAATGCTGAAGCCATTCAAAATATGCAACAATCTCCTTTGAACAATTGATATTGAGATGTGTCTGATACTTATGCTCTGTAAAGCTTTCGGCTCTAACCCGAGGTGCTGTTTGTTAATTAGTGATTTCTGAGGCTGGTGACTCTAAATGAACTTCTCCTCTGCAGGCGAGGTAAGTTTTGGTCTTGCTTTCCAGGGATGGTCTTCATGAGAACCAGTGATGATTGGAATCATGGTGCTTGATGGGTTTTGCAAATGCACTTGACAATAGTGTTGCTGCAAGAACTGTTCCTGAACAGCTGACCTTCGTGTCTTAAAATAACAGCTGACTGTTGTTGTTGCTGTTACATAATAAGAGAAGGGTCAGAGTGCTTCACACTGATAAGAATGCTACAGTGACTCATATAACCTATTACTATTTACAATCATGTGGCACAAAAAAGCATCTGAAATGGACAGTACCTCAAACCTTGATGCAGAAAGGCTTCCACAGCAGGAGGGTACATCTGGTTCCATGATGTAGGATTATAATAATGTCACCTGTACTTTTTCCAATCATCATTTGTTCATGTTAGGTTTAGCACCTACTGTGGCTTCAGATATCTGTTCTTGGTTGACAGATTCAGACCCCAGTGTGACTTTCGGCTTAGTGGTTAGCACTGTCGCCTTGCATCTCCATGGTCTGGGTTTGAATCAAGCCTCGGGGGGTCCAAAAACATTCAGATTCGGTTCATTGGCATTCCCAAATTGTCTGAAGTGTGTGCGTGTCCTGCGATGGATTGGCACCTCATCCACGGTGTACCCCACCTCATGCCCCAAGTCTCCAGGGATAGGCTCCAGGCCCCCCGCGACCCTGTGTACAGGATAAAACAGTATAGAGGATGAGTTAGTGAGTGAGTGAGTGAATGAACATCTTGACCTGCAATTAGTTTAAGAAAATAAATCCAGTATTGTTGTACAAAGTAGAAAATAAATCACTAAATAAAACATATATAATTCCAAGTGTGTCCAAACTTCTACAGGCAATTTGGGAATGCCAACTAACCTAATCTGCATTTTTTTAGACTGTGGGAGGAAAGCGGAGAACAAAGAGGAAACTCACCAAAAGAGCACGCATGACTCCACAAGACTTCTGGGGGTGTGTTCTGGTGTCTGGCACCAGGATGTCAATGTCGGATCTTTTGGGTGCTTGTTGGTTGCGGGGTGGGCCCTTCTTGGGTTGGATTTATTTGTCTGACACATAGATGCTTGATTGGATTGAGATCTGGGGAATTCGGAGGCTGGATTAACAACCTTGAATTCACGGCAGGCTGTGATGCACAGGGTGTTCTGATTACCTTCACAACATGCATTACTAAAAGGTGCATGGACAACAGAAGGTCTTTGAATCTGTCAACCAAGAACAGATATTTAAGGCCACAGTTGTAACGTCGTGGGTATTGCGACAGGCAAACCCACAAGCAACTGCTCCATGGGTTTCCAGTCAGGCAGGCCCGCGGCCACCCTCACGTGCAATCGTTAGGCAACGCCGTCATGATGGCAATCAGGGGGAGGAATGACACCTGGATGCATGTCTATATAGGCCCCCAACATAAAGTAATAGACGTGTGGAAAAAGAAAAGAAAACTGAAAAGAAAAAGAGAAAAGAAAAAGAAAATATCTTTGTTGTATATGTTTGCCTTTGTTTCATTAGTAATTTTGTGTTCAATTAATAAACCCACGTTGTCTCCGAACGGGAAAAGCCTCCCGTAAGTGTGCACAATCACACCCACAGCTCACACACAACCTTCCCTCTGACGCCCTGCATCAGGGCTTTGTAGAAAATAAAACCCAGGCGCGCTAGCAGCTCCACATCATAACAACAGTAGGTGCTAAACCTGACATGGACAGGTGGTGATTAGAAAAAGCACAGGTGACATTATTATAATCCTACATCAGAAACCAGATGTTTTTTTCTGCTGTTGAAGCCCTTTTGCATCATGGTTTGAGGTATTGTCCAATCTTAGATGCCCTTTTTGTGCCACATTGTGGGTATATGAATCACTGTATTGTGAAGCACTCTGACCCTTCTTTTATGACCTTTATCAATCAATAAGGTATTTCCACCTGAAGGACTGACACTCATTGGATATTTGTTTTTCGCACCGCTCTGTATAAGCTCTATAGTCTGTTATGTGTGCAAATCCCAGAAAATCAGCAGTTTCTGAAATACTTAAGACAGTCTGTCTGGCACCGACGACCACGCCACAGTTAAAGTCACTGAGATCACATTTTTTCCGCATTTTGAAGTTTGACGTGAACATTAAGCTGAAGCTTTTGGCCTGTACCTGCGGGTCATTTTATGCATTGCTCTGCTGCCACATGATTGGATAATTGCACGGATCCACAGGTGTACGGGTGTTTCTAATAAAGAAGACGGTGAGTGTACATTACATATAATAAGGTGTATCGAATAAAATGTTCAAAGTAATGGTCTTATTACTGACGTAAAAAGCAGTTTGCTTTCGTTTATTCCCCTTTAAAAACTCAGCAGCATGCTTTAAGCAAAAGATTAAAGAGATGGCAAACAGAACTAATGTAAGCTGACTTGACATATCCAGCCTGAAGGGAATTGTGTGCAAGTTACTGGATCACAGATCTTGGGAGCAAATCGACAGATTCTCAGATGTCAGCCTGGGTGTCTGAACTCCCATTTCTGAACTCTGAGATTCCTTTTCGATATGAGGGGATTTGACTTTTGCGTGCATACCATGATGAAAAGGCAGGAAACATCTGGGACACACATTCCCGTGGAAATTAGATGACAGGCAGGTTTGCCCTTGTAGTTGCACTTGTTATGCTTTGCCTGGAATGCTGCGTTTTAAATGAAGTATCTACCTATTGGACATCTTTAATATGCATGATAATAACATGCTTAAATGTGCCATTATCAATACTGTCATGTGTTGCATATACACCTCCCCCCCCCCCAAAAAAAAAGTTCCAAAAGGGCATTCCCTTTAACAAAAACAGTAGGTTTTAACTGTAATTAAGTACATTTTATGTTGAAGAATTTATTTATAAGTGGGCATTCATGTCAAACCGGGACTTTTGATTGTTCGGAATTACAGAAGACGGTTATTAAAGTTAAAAAATCCCTTTATTTCTCTCTATAATCCTCTGCTACACTAATGCACTGATCCCAGTGTTTCACTAGTGCTTGGACACCATCAAGATAGAACGTTTTCTCAGGACACCAGAGCTATGATCAGACTGCAAGCTTCACATCTGAAACTCTGGCCTCCCAGGGACTCCTTTAATGGGTCAAACATGTGGAAGTGAGGGGAAGGGGCAAGTGGGGCAAAAACATTTGCACCACTCAAATGTTTTACTGTGGCTAAGAGTCTCATCACCGTCCTGTGCTTGACGTCTTCTATAAATGTCAATCAGTTTTACGCCTTGTCCCGGTTTGACTCGAACGCCCCTTGTACTTGTTCCATAGGTTGAAATGTCACTATAAGCTGAACTGTCTTTCGAAACAAAGCATTGATTGAGTTAAGCCAGAGAATTTCAGGCATGTTCTATGATGTTTATGCCCGTACTATTTTCATTGCAATCAACCCAGAGAGTTGACCAATAAGACCAAGTGTGTTTAAAGCTATAAGCTTCAGCTGTTTCCGGAAAAAAAAAAACACTCATCTGCAGCCGTGTCAAAGTCTGTCCTTTGGCTCTACAATGTTTTCTGTCTTATGAAGCAAAATAGTGGTTACATAGTGAGTGGAGTCTGTCAAATGCATAATTAAACAATTGTTTAAAGACTACAGTGCGTGAAGGTAATTGTAGCGTACAGCCTACATTCAGCACACTCTTGCTTCTCTTCAGAACCGTGTAAACCTGGCATTGGGCTATGCCAAGAATCTGGACATTATCTGCATTCCTGCATTTTAAAGACACACTTATGATCAAGATCTGTGGACCTTACTACAATGCGGAAAATGTTGGAATCCTAGATGTCTTCTCCTTTGTTTGCTTCTCTTACTATACTCTCAATCCCTTTTCAAAACCTTATACTTAATGGTAGCCAGATGGTATTTTGACTGTGACATGATTACTAATTATGTATCCATGAAGACATATGACATATAAAACCTAAAAATCCATGACAAATCTGATCTAAAAGTTCTAATCAGAGAACTTCATGTTTTCTATCTTTCCTTTACTTAAAGCACGAGCTGCTTTTATTTTTAAGAAAAAAACAAAATGACTTGCAGCACCTTGAACCTACAGTAATAGAATAAAACGCAGACATTCCCAGTAAAACCATGAACTTTTTCTACGTTTGCTTTCCTCCAGTTAACTCATTTGCCAGCTATTTCCAGCAACATGAACATACAGTTTAGATCACAGAACGAATGTTAAAGAGGTATGCAGGGTATTTCTCTCATGCGTTGCGCTTTCTTCCGTTCTGTTTTCTTGCAGGAATCCTGAAAGACATCAACAGCTATGTTAAGTGCTAATAATGAGGTTGCGTCTGCTGAGTCTTTTTTGATAACATTCATTCCATTCTCCTCAGATTCATATCAAAGTATTCTTTGAAATAGAAAGAGGAAAAATTGATGGTAATACTGTTGATTAAAGGTATCAAAATTACCCCCAAACCATAGAGAAATTCACGTTCCACATTTGAAAGGGCATGTCTGGTATGCCAGACATTGGATACCACATGTGATAAAGGCTACTCTTACACCAGCAGAGCAGGCTGCAAGAATTAGAACCACATTGCATCTAAAAGCATCTTTCCCAGGGCTCTCACAAATCCAGCCCAAATGTTAAACATGACATGCCATCACTGTTGTACTTCACTTCTGAGCGCATACAGTTGTATTGAATTTTGAAATGTCTAAGGATCTCACGGAATGGCACCTCCCTTTGGCAGTGATGGAAAAACTACTGGTGCAAAAGATAAAGCAAGAAATGACTAATGTCTGATTTAAAAGAAAGGGTGGACATGTTCGTGTATAGACTTTGTGGCTTTGTGGTGGAGCAATGGAAAACAATCGTGTCTTTAGGGCACACTAGTCTGAAACCGTAAATTGTGCATGAGTTGGTTATGACATGGAGGAAATGAGTAATTCAATGGAATTAACACAAGCAAATATAAAATAAACAATCCATCTTAACCTAAACCCTTGGCGAATGGATCAAGTCACATAAAATCGACATACATACAGTATATTTGATAACGAATCCTAATGGAAAGAACGAGCGGCTGAACACAAAGCCTGGAGCTTTTTGAAGATTTGCTTGCCACCCTGAATGCAACACTATACTCATCAAATGTAGCAACATTTAAAAAGTCGCTTTGGCTTTACTTTTTGACTTTTAATTGTTTACTCTCATAACCATGAGAGCTACTTGTAAGCATCAAGTGGATCAAGTATTTGAGAGGAGATTAAGATAAACCTCTCAAATTCAAAATAAACCATCGGGCTAAGCTTGACCAGAGGGAGGACTCTCCATTGCATCCATTGATGACCTTTTGCTTCTTCCACTTGGTAGCCTGCAGGCGCATATCTCTATGAGACTGGCCGCATCTTACATCTTATGGCAGTCACCTGGCAGAAAAACAAGACAATCAACTCATCTGACGGTTATTTGGTTTCCTCAGAACTGTTCTCAAAAAAGTGGGAGCATGCAAATGTACAGAATGTCTTTGTAGGCTTTAGAATGTTACAGCATGACAGTCACTGACATCAGTCAGTAAAATGCTTGTGGCTAAAGGTCACTAAATGGGGTGGAGGCAGTTATAGCAAGAAAGTAGAACCGGTAAAAACTATAATATTAATGGTCATTTTGGAATGGAATAGAATAGGATGTTCAACAAACACATATGGGTGTGATTACTAGGTGACCATACCCTTTTGATCATATCATGAATTATCCTACTCTGCTTGGTGAGCGTATTATTTTTACATTTCTTCTATTTTTTTAAAATCTTTTTTGACAAATGATATGAATGTTTGTGGCACCCTATAGCTTTGGTTTAGTTTTTAATTAATTATCATTAGTAGCCTTTCCCTTGTTACCACTGCTCAGATTATTATATATGGAATGTACTGTATATGTTGAACTGGGGTTTGGAAGGTCCCAGGTTTGAATCCCATGACTGCCAAGTTGTCCCTGTTGGGCAAGGACCTTAACTCTCAACTTCTCACATGTATAATGAAATACAAATGTAAGTAGCTCTGGTGAAGGGTGTCTGCCAAAAGTGTAAAGGTAAACTCTTTAGGGAGTTGATTAATGTGTAAATCCACTCTGTAAGATCTGCCCTGTGGGACAATGTTATGTAATGATCCTCTTGCCCAAGTGACCCTCCAGAAGGTGTAAGGAGAGATTTAAGGATTAAGACACCAGCTTTGTGAACCAGGTTTAATCTTACAATTCCCACAAAGGTTCCATCAGTCATGCAAGCTGGAGGCAAAAAGAGTCCCACCCTTTATCCCTTAGCAAAAGCCTGAGCGCTCCTAATTCATCTTGTGGGGTAGCCCCTAAACAATAGCCCCTACCAATAAAGGGTCATCGGTAGACCATAAGGGGGAGATGGGAAAAGATGTGACTGAAAAGGCAAGCACCATGGTTCAGAACATAAGATTATGTTTGACATATTTTCTTGTATATACTTTAAGGATGGATGTTTTTGTCCAGATCTGAATTGTTAAATTATCCATTTTCTCTTGGACATATTTCTTTGTTCCTATCACATAATTTCACAGATCTGTTAATCATGCAACAAAATCGCCAGTTCTGAAAAATGAGTCCAATGCGGAAGTGCAGTTCCTCAAATGTCCATGGGCTCCAAAAGTGAGCCAATCCCCAAAGACCGCAATGTTAAAATGTCCAACTTTACAACTTTACAATAGACATGTTTACAGCCTGGTACAAAAAAGTTTTGGTTTCCATAGCTAGATTTCCCATTCATGACAACTGTACGGGGATGAATTCTTTGGGTCATGGCCGATTTGAGTTGCACTGCAGGTGTTAAACCTCGAGCTGACTGCTATGCATCACTTAGCTAACCATCTTGGTGGATGTAGTTTAATATTGTATTTTAACTTACTACATAGGAGTTGACACAGGATGATGTGTAGGGTATGGATGATGGAGTTCAATCAAATACAAAGTAATGTTAGGTCCCTTATCATTTTATCTAACCAGGGCTTAGGTGGAGTCAGCTCCTGCCAAGCTCCCTTATTTGAGAAAAGAAAACTTATGGGTGACATCACAGAGGGCTTGTCCACTTCTTTTTAGACAGAATATGGGTTTTCCCCAACGGAGGCAGACAGCCTGCTATGGCAGGATGCACTGCCCCTTTAATGTTTTTTTCCCTTCTACTGTACTGTCTACTTTCTTGCATACACTACACAGAATACAGCAACTAATCCACAGAGCCCTGGTTGTGGTCCTAAGGTGGTTAGCAAGCCTTGTTTTTTTGTCACATTCAATGGTAGTCTAAATAGCATGGTTGTTTTTACACCAAGTAAATGGCTATTCCAAATGGTCAAAAATTGCAGTTTGGTCCATAGCAGTGGCGGCTGCTCTAAGACTACAAGAGAAGCTCCGCTTCCTCTACTATGTCAGAAAATAAATGCTCATATATGCACTGTAGTATTTATATTGGTTTTATAAGGAAGTTAATTAGCATCCAATCTCTTATGTCCTGCACACATTGCTCAACTTCAGCAAGCTGGTTTATCTCATCAGGTTTTGCTGAGACGTATAACTGTGTGTTGTCAGCATAACAATGAAAACTAATACCATGTTTACGGATTATGTTGCCCAATGGAAGCATGCAACGGGAAAAAAGCAGTGTGCCTAAAACTGAACCCTGTGGAACACCAAACTCCACTAGAGAACATGTAGAATAATCACTATTTAAATGTACATCTCGTCATCTGTTTATTGCGTGTACTGGAGCGTTCAGTCATCCGTCAACCAGTAAAAAAAACAGGGGTCAAAAAGCTCAATAAATCGTGCGCCGGTGAGTGTCGCACATTGGTGGTTGTGACACATATTTTAAGTGACAAGAAAATACACATTTTATTATAATGTAACAAGATCACCATAATCTTCAAATTGGATATTACGTTTTAAAAGAATTAAAAAACTTAATACATTTAAATTAAATACTCATTATTGATCTGTAACATCACTAGCTAGCTAACATTAGTGGTACAGATACACTTGGCTGCCAGAAACATGGTCGACGTTTTTTCACCTGTGTGTTACTGACGTTAGCATTAGCAAAAACTACACAACATTTAATTTCTCTACACACTGCTTAGAATAATAAGAAGCAGCACGGGTTTGTTTTAAATAAGTTGCTTTATTTTTCTGCTGACAAAAAGAATTGAAAGTAAATAAATAAACTGATAATAAATTAATGTAAACAAAATGAAATTACACATCATGCACATTTCGCTGAAAAAAATAAATAAATCACTGAGTGTGAAGAGTAAACCAACAGAATCATCCAAAACACCATGTTACGCCACTATGTGTGTGTGTGTGTGTGTGTGTGTGTGCGCACACTGAACGAACACTTGATTTCCCACAGTTGCACAATGATATGATACTCAGTGTATGGCTCAATGTGTGCATGTGTGTGTGAGTGTTAGTGCTAAGCTAACTGATTTCACAGAATCCTCAGCTGTGGACTGATTGGATGGTGTTTGGTTTGATTTCTGTCTCAGTTGAATAAAAATTATCTAAAAGATGTCACACAGTAAATCAACAAATTAACAAATAAATAAATAAAGGGTAAATATCACACACTGGTGTTAACAGTCCAATAAAGGATGCTAATGTTAATGCTAATAAAAGTATAGTTTTCTATGATTTCAGATCCTCTCACAAAACAAATCTATTCCTCTGTGTTCTTTACGAGTCTGAGCGCTGCAGCGTAGCACCGCAGAGTCGCAAATCACAGCCTCACTGCTAGCTGGCAGGCTAAGCAGCCTCGCGTACACACCACTGTTTATGCAGGGTTAAAAATACACAAACCCTCCCCTCAGGATGTTAGCATGTTAGCATGCTAATGTGAGCAGAACTTCGGACCTGTGATAACTTTTTTAATCAGAGTGAATTCAAATTAAAATATTTTTCTTTAACACACACACACACACACACACACACACTGTGAAGAGGATCTGTGTGCAGATCATATCTTGTGTTATTTGGGAAGCAGTTTAATCACTTGTTCGAATTATGTATAAATCCCTTGAGGGTGTGTAACATTAGCTGGAGAGTAAGCATTAGCTGTAAAGATTAGAAATATTTCTCAATATTACTTTCTCAAAAATCCTGTCTGGTTAGCTCGTGTTAGCTTGCTAGCAGTGACAGCAAACATGGATTTCGTCTCCTGGTTTAAATCTTGTCAGGTTAGCTCATGTCTGTTAGCCAGCTGCTAATACTGTAAAGATTCATCAATAATGTCTAGAAACCCAGTCAAGTTGCTAGCTGCCTGGCTAGCATCAACAATAATAATTGTATAACCTAAAGAGGTGTTCAAAAACCCCGTGACGCTAGCGTTAAAAATCCTGTCAGTGTACGCTATGCTAGTTAACTAGCCTTAGCAATGAAGATCTGTGCATTTAATATATAAATCCTGCCAGGTTAGCTAGCTGGCTAATCAGTTCTGTGGTAATAGTTGCACTTATACAAATCTGCTTCCATATATGGACGTAAAGGCCCGCCCACATGTCCATATATGGACGGGTTGATCTGCACACAGATCTGCAGTCAGATAAACACGCGATCGTCTCAGGTTGCGCTCGAGCACTGCGCGGCGCTAACGGCAAAACAAAGAGATAGACACTATAGATTT
>JAOVVB010000029.1:6049135-6070732 GCA_028570985.1 Heterobranchus longifilis | reverse complement strand
GCTGTGACAAAGAAAATGTACTGTTGGCCATGCCTCTTGACGAAACCTTCTCAGGGAATGGGATGTGTTTGGTCAAATGGGGGTTTTGGTGATCTGGGTAACTTTGACAAGGTTAAGTCCCTGGAAAAGACAGCCAATTGGTATGACAGGGTCACAGACAATTTTCTGCAAAAGGAACGGCGGGCAGAATTTACGTACAAATAACAATGAATTTTATGATAAAGGCCTAATATGAGCTTCCCCTGTTTCAAAAGCTAGCAGCCGCCACTGGTCCGTATTTGGGTATGACCACCACATGGGATTTGATATGAAGCAATACATTTTATGTTAAGCAGCAATACATTTTATGACTTAATTCACAGTTAGTGTAATTAACAGGAATGAAAGTATGTTTAAATTCTTACCGGCACTACATTGCCAAAAGGTAAGGAGAATAACCCATGGGGGTGGTGGACAGTCCTGTAAATCTTCCAGGTTCTTGAGTCTAATCCCAAGAATTAAATGAAAAACTAGTACACTATGTAAGATGTATGATCCACTTGTCCCACATACCAGCCTTGTGTTAGAAGCTGGTTATCTTTGTACAGTAGCTCACCTTTGGCGTAAATAAAATGAAACAACGCAGAGGCAATTTGGAACAGCCAAAAGCAATTTCTAAGTGTTGTTTAAGATGAAATAACATTATCAGATGTGTTTTCTCTCTGAAAGTGGTCACGTAAATGGTTTTGAATGTGGGCTTTGGCAGAGAGTTGCAGTATTGTGGACCATCCCCACTTTCACCCATGTGTTATAAGAAGACCTGTTACGCGGTGTGATACACATAGTTTAGTGTACCTGTGATTACCATCTAATATCACCACTAATGGAATGCCTCTCATCCAATCAGGTTACTCGGTCAGAGCTAACTGTTGTATAAAGTGTAATATTTCTGCATTTAGAACCAGTATTAACTTCAAAAGAGGTTGGCGAGAAGTTTCCAGGGAGAGATGGTTGTATGGCTGTGGCATTCATTCCTGGCATATGTGCTCACAAGAAGGTAGCACATTTACCAACTACTGTAGGGCTCAACGGACCACAGTATAGTATAGGGTAGCATATTTTTTTACTCCACATGTCAGAAAACCAGCCAAAACCTCAAAGATCAGTAAGGTCAGTAATTGTCACTAAGTAGATGGATCCGGACATTTTAAATTATGCATCAAAATGGGAATGGATAAAATGGTCATACAATTTGCTCTTTTTTAAAATGAAATCAACACGACCGCTCAACTCCGTGACTACTCATGGCTACAGTATATATCCAAATAGAATATTTAAAATGTATGCTTTTGATAAAGACAAAAAAGATGCTTTCAATTTTAATGTCTACACAAGTAAAAAGCACTCCTTTGACAAGAAAGCATAGATGTCTTATGCATGACTGAACAGTGTATAGCAGTTCTATGTCATTGCCTGGGCTTGCATCTAATTAAGGGCGGGACAATGTTAACATGCTATAAATATTAATAATTGAGGGCAATGAAGGGTATGGCCCATAATTGAATTGAAACCTTTTGGACACTCCCAAGCTGCTCCCATGCAGTTTTAATAAAATCCAAACCACGGTCATGGTGGGAATGTGTCAGGTAAAACTTCTACACTGGCTAGATCTCAGAACCTCAATCTTCAAAATACAGCCTGGCAATAAAACAGGGTGGAACAGACACATTCTTAAAGACTGAGTGTTTTTGTGGATTTACATCCCATAATACAGCTTTTTGCTTTAGATGTTAGAACAAGGTCTTTTCCCCGAGGCTCCACTCTGATGTATTTCAGAGGGAAGAAGGAGTTCTCCTTGGTGGAAAGGGTTTCACTGAATGATTTGAGGGAAATAGAGTTTGACGCCAAAGTTGTCGTACACATGAGATTTCTGGTGGCGTGGCATGGCATGCATGGTCCCAAACATTAAGATCATGTTCTTATGGTTTGCTAGTTCTTTCCGAGACTTTTTTCTTGGACCAGAAAACAGTTTTAGAATTTAAAAAACAAAGCAAACCAAAAAATAATAAAAAATTACGGTAAATCTGCTGTGATTTCTATTTTTTTAACAGGACTGATTTTAAAACAAGTTAAAAGAAATTGAATGAAGTGCCAACTAGTGATTGTTATATACTTTCATTTGTCACATCCACCATAGGTTACATACAGTATCTAGCAGTGCGCATCCATAAGCATTAACAATCAAGACTCCAATACAACATGCCCTCTTTATTGGCTATAAATTATGAGAACAAACTGAAACAGCAATGCATTATGTGTATCTCCCAAACTTGTTAAAGGGTTCATCAGGATTACATTCATTACATCTTTACGTGGTGCATGGTGAATTAGTGCTTAGTGCTGTCACCTCGCACCTAATGGTTGGAGGTTCAAATCTCGCCTCTGTTCTGTGTGAATGAAGTTTGGAAAGTTCTTCCTGCGCTGGTGTTCTGGTTCAGCCCAAAGACATGCAGTGCAGGCTGATTGCCATTTCCAATTTGCTTGTAGTGTATAATTGGGTGTGTGAGAATATGTGCTAGTGCCCTACAAATGGATTGGCACCCCCCTGGACCCCACCTTTGCCCTGAATTCTGTGAGTAAGTTTCCAGGCCACTGGCAACCTGTCACAGGATAAACAGTATGGATGGATGGATCGACATCTTGGGTATGGATGGATGGATGGACATCTTTGGGTTGTAAGAAAGAACCTTAAGAAGCTGTTGCATGATAGCACTATGGACCGAGTAACTTGATTGTGTCAATGGGGCAAAGTTTCAACAGACTGTGTGTTTCTACCATTATTTATTAGTTTATTTTTCAATTATCTTGTCTTATTCTCCTGTCAGTGGCATCTAGGGTGTCACAGTGGCTTAGTGGTTAGCGCTGTCACCTTGCACCTCCAGGAGTTTGATTCCCACCTTGGGGCCTGTGTGCATTTAGTTTGCATGTTCTCCCGGTGCTTGGTGGATTTCCTCCTGGTACACCGGTTTTCTCCCACAGTCTAATGACATGCAGATTAGGCTAATTAGCATTCACGAATTGCCCGTAGTGTGTGAATGTTGACTGGAGGTCTTACCATGGTCATAAAAATGGGGATAAATACAATGGTCACCATTGGTTTCCACAGGCCCTAGTTGGACTACAGAGGTTCCTGGATGGATGGATGGATGTAGAAACATCTAAGTATTTCATCAGAGGTGGCAAGTAATGAAGTACAACTACTCCATTACTCTACTTTTTCATAGATCTGTCCTTTACTTGAGTAATGTCTATATGTGATACTTTTTCATTACTCTTCCATTTATTACATCACTACATTTTAAATAGAGACTTGTTCCATTTCAGGATTTTGTGTGATGATCACAGAAAAGTGCATTGGTTTTTCTAATCTAAACTCACACCATATCACAACTGAGTCCAGGAACAAAACAATTACACTAGTCCACGCAATCCTACTAGCAGGTCATTTGAAAGTGCAGATTGGTTAGTGCACAAAAGTGATTGATGGTGACCTGAGCAACGTATAACACCCACTTGGTGTCTGGGCGGCAGATTTTTCTGGTCTTTTTAAAAAAAAAATATCTCGAATGAGTGCCCTTGTCAAGGTATGATTAGCAGCAACCTAGCTAACTAGCTAACATACTGAGCAAAAAAAGTTATGAAATCTTTTGTGTTTGGTTAGCAAGTACTGTAGTTACTGTAAAGTTCATTTTGGAGCATGTACTTAATAATTCAACTTGGGCATTGGTGGATCAGTACGGTGATAGGTTTCTTACATTTCCAGCCACTGGATGCAGTGTCGGTCCCAAGCCTGGGTAAAATGAGAGGGTTTTTGTGTCAGGAAGGGCATCCAGCGTAAAACCTGTGGCAAGGTGGGTGTGGATCGGATGGCCCGCAGTGGCAACCTCTCGATGGGAGCAGCCGAAAGACTAACAACAACGGCTTGGTAATTCAACTGGAGTAAAAATTTACTTCTAAAAAAAAGTACTTCTACTTGAAGCAAAGTACATTTCTAGGCTTGTACTTCTACTTGAGTATTGTGTTTGTGTACAGTACTTCTGCCTCCTCTGTCTTTCGTGTATGTCACAATGCAGTCATCATTTTTTAGCACCCCTACACCAAACAGCACCAAAATATTAACTGTAAACCTGGACACTTAGCAGATGGTGTTCGTGAAAGCCCAGCAAATTGCTTTCTCAAGCTAAAGTTCCATCAATACACATTGTGGGAATGTGACAGCTACAAAAATCTACTGAATCTGTGCCATTCTGAAATGATAATCTTTTGGGGTTTATTTGCTCTCTTATTTACCGTCACTTGACAGAGACACTGTATGTTACTGTCTAATGTGGCTATTTCTTTGATCTTTTTATCTTTTTAACAGCTAAACTATAAACAAATGCAAAGTCTTCATTAGGTCATGTAGGTTTTTTGAGCGCTCTATGTAGAGCAAGAGCAGCGGATGATATCAAAGAGGTAAAGGAACTTATTACAAATGGACTATATTTTCTGCCTTTTTTCAGCCATTGTATGGAACGTACCGCACTGAACATTGAACGAGTTGAACAGCACTCATGAGAAAGGAAGCCCCACATTAAGAAGGAAGGAAGACTCAAATTGCCTTTAGACTTGTGAAAAAATGTGTGTGAATTTCAAACGGGGAACATGAGGAACAAAATCACAACTGATAAGCAATCTCTGACGTCTGCTAAAAGGATGCATTAAGGCCACACAGGTTGGGACTCGGAGGGGGAGACTTTGAAAGGCATTGAGAGAGAACCAATGACAATGTTCATGCAGAAGCTAGTCGAGAGTGTTGCAATGTTTGTAACCACGCTGATGTTAATCTACCAATCACTCACAACATCCCGTCTGGATGATAATATTTACTCAAGTTCACATGCAATTACACAATAAGCCAGAGCAGGGCATTCTGGATTTCCTAAAGACATTACTGATTACCGAAAATGTGTGCTTTGAAAATGTTATATAAAGGTAAGCAAAAAAAACAACTGATGTAAACATCATGATGGCAATTAGAAGAAAATTAGGAAGTAAAAAAAAAACTTTCAAACAAAATCAGAAATATCTAAATGATCTTTTGGATCAAGACTGGACCATCTAATAGCCAACTTCGTTAAGTGCCAGTTCAATTCCACACAACAAATATCTTTTTTTTTTTTTTTTATTTAGTCACTTAAGATGTGGATGAGGTCACCGAAGATTTTTGCCAACCTTTTTTTTTTTATCATGTATACAGTAATTAAGTAGTATAACACAAAAGTGAGTGCTGTTTTACTGAATATCAGCATGGCTGGAAAACATCATGGCCATGCTGATATTCAGCACAACAGCACTATCTCAAGTGTGATATTGCTTTTATGCAACAGTTCTACAAACACCTCAACAGATTATAATTTGTTTGTTTATTTAACCAGATATCTTGCTCCTCCAATTCATATCCTTCCGCTACTGACAGTTAGTGACCGACAGTTCGCAGTATAATTAACAGTAGTTAAAGTAGTTTTACATTCGTCCTGGGATTCTGTAGCCAAAAGATGAGGAGAATAAACCACAGAGGTGGAGAACAGTCCTGAGAAACTTACGTGATTTACTCTATATTTCTCCTAACTTCACTTTAGGATGTCAACAAATTTCAGGGTTCTGTGATTGAATTTAAATTTTGAATTAAATTATTTCTCTGTTTGAATTGAAAATAAAAAAATAATTTGATGCAAGTTGATGTAAATTGTATTTCTCTGTCTAGTTCAGTACATGCATGGGGAAAACTGCTGACTTGACAGGTGTTCAGCAGATGATCATTAATACCATGCATAATACTGCAGCATATTTATGGAAAGTTGACTGGAAGGGAAAGTTGTGGTAGGAAAAGCTGCACAAGCATCAGGAATGACTGTAGGCTTAAGAGGGTTGGCAAGAAATGCTAATTTAAGACCTTGGGAGAGCTTCATAAGAGTGGAGTGAGGCTGGAATCAGTGCATCAAGAGCCACCATGCCCAAAAACAACTGGAAGGTCGCTCCAAAGTTCTCTTTTTAGATGAAAGTAAATTTTGGATTTCATTTCCCAGAGTCAGGAGGAAGAGTTGAGGTGTCCAAGTTACTTGAAATCCAGTGTGAAGTTTTGTCGAGATGCAGATTTCCTTGTCCAGCAGTACCTGTCCACAGTGCCAAAATACCACTAACTGGTTTGCTGACTATGATATTACTGTGTTAAATTGACCAGACCTGATCCTGACCGGATCCTGACCTTAACCACATAGAGAATTTAAGTCAAGAGGGTATTGTCAAGAGTAAAATGAGAAACACTCGACAAACACTTGAGCTAGAAGCCACCAAGTACGCCTAGATGATCCCCGACCAAGTATTGAGTGCACAAATTAACATAGTTCTCAGAAGTTGAACATTCCTTTTTTTGACTGATCTAAGAAAACATTCCAGTATTATGAGATATTGCATTTTTGATTTTCATCAGCTGTAATGAATCAAGAATATATGAGAGTTTTTCCATGATATTCTAATTTGTTGAGATGCACTGTGCATGGCTAATGCACATAAGCAAAACATTTATTTCTTTTAAACTTGACATCCACCATCTGTCTCTATCAGGGACTGTGTCAACAATGAAAAAAAGGTAATGAAAAACAATTCATGGTTAAGTGAAGTGAGGCCGCCTGCAGAGTGATCTAAAGTATGTGACAATGTCAGCAGATTTTATGAACATTGTTCATATATGCCGGCCATCTTTACCTAAATCTACAATCAGTTGGTTCTATAGTTCCACAATCTTGACATACATTTATTTGTTCAGTTTAAAATAATGTCAGATACAGGGATTATTACAAAATGTACTGTTGTGTAATGGAAGGAACATGTAATAGCCTACAAATTCGCATCCGAAATATGTAACACGCTGCCTGTACTACATGACATCCACTTGTTTTCCCACTCCCATATGATCCACAGCAGCCCTGACTCTGCCTGTTCATCATCACTTGCACCTGTGTCTTACTAGATAATCAGTGTCTGTCTATATATAGTGCCTAATTTCTTTTGCCTGCTTTGAAATCCTACTTGTGTTTACTTGAATTTTCCAGCCAGTACATTGTTTCACAAGTTTCCCTTGATGTAGTGTTTGTTCTGGGTTTTTGGGTTTGCCTGTGGTCTGCTTAAGATTAGTGATTTGCCTGTGATTACTTTGTCATCCTGGGTTTTTTTTTATTCCAACCTTCCAATACTGACCACAACTAATGGAAAAAGTCCCAATAAAGCTATGACCCAATTGCATCCTGCTGGTTGACACTTATGTTCACTTATAGCTTATGTTCCAGATGGGTCACTCCTGGTGTTTCCTGACTGCTGTAGGTCCTAATGTAAAAAAAAAAAAATGAAAAAAATGAAAAAAATGAAGACTATTTTGTTTTCTTATTTAAAAAAATCTCCAAAACATTGTTGTCAAGCTCATGCTGTAGTTTTGACCAAATGATTTTAACAAAAAGCCTCACCAACATATAATGATAAAAATATGTTAAAACATATAATATTTTTTACATAGATTTTAATGTAGTTTATTACAGTATAAACAAATTTTGCACAGTTTATCTACACTCTAAAGATACATTCACACTCTTCCTTTTGAAAAGCACATGCAAATTGTTTCTAGCTTATTATTTTTTTAAATACAGTACATACAGATTTTTATTTTGCAATATATTTTAGGTTTAGATGTTGTTAAGATTAATTATTTTAATTGTAGGAGTTGGTTGTATTATGTTACGGAAATGAAAAATAATAATTCAGGTAAATCAAAGAGAGACATAGGATAAGTGTACACCTGTCTTGAAGTATTCTTTGTATTAAGGTGTCTGGAGTTGGTGGGATGCACAGTACTGTAAAAAAAAAAAACCTTGATTAGTGGCCTCGCACCTCCAGGGTATGTGTTCAATTCCCAGCTAGGGTCTGTGTGTATGGAGTTTGCATATTCTCTCTATGCTTGGAGAGTTTCCTCCAAGTACTCCAGTTTCCTCCCACAGTCCAAAGACATGCAGCTTAGACTAACTAGCGTCCCCAAATTGCCCGTAGTGTGTGAATGACTGTGTGAGTGTACAGTACTGTATGTGTGTGTGCCTTGCCATGGATTGGCTCTCCATCCAGAGTGTACCCTGGGTCAGGTTAGAGGCCTCCTGACTCCCTGTATACAAGATAAAATGCTATAGACGATGAGTGATGTGGATTAAATGAAAGAAATGTGAACAAATATTTTTCGTTGACAAACTGCAAAGTGCCTAAATTTCCCCTCTCATCTGTTCCAACCACTCAGCATTCAGCATCATCAGTATACTAATCACCGGCCTGATCATCTGTCATCTGCACCTGTTTCTCACTGGTTCATGCCTTAAGTTAGATGTTTGTTTTTTTTATGCTTGAATGATTCTTAGGTCACTGTGTGGCTTAACAAACAAAAATACTCCTCTAAAACTAGTCAGGTGCAGGGACTGGACTGAAAATAAGAGACGAACCGTCCTCCAGGAAGCCTGGAAAACGATTCCTCAGCACTTACATTAGAAATATAAGAAAGTCTGGGTCTCAGGAGGAGAAATATGAACCATCGAGGGGTGGCTCAAGACTTATGCACTATATATTGGACAAATATTCCATTTTTCCTGGCTATCTCTTTCCCAAGTTATTGTCTCTTCCTTTTAAGACCAGTATATTATTTGGTATATTTTCTACTACAGCACTGTTGGCTGATCATAACTGATATAAGCAGAATTTTGACAATTCTATAATTGGGGGTGCAGCTTATTATAGGGAGCTGAAGGTTCTAGGCAGGGTGTATCCTGGATGTGGTACCAACCCATCACACACTATGCAATTTGGAAATCATCATACACCACCTGTCTTTGCACTGTGGGAGGAAACTCAAATACCCAGAGAAAACCCACAATGCATGCGGACCAGAACATGCCAGATCCACAAACACAGAGCAGATGTGAGGCTCCTCGAGATGCAAGGCTACAGTGTTAAGCACTAAGCCATCATGCATGACTGCTTAACATAAACCAAACTGTCAAACTCCTTATATCTGCTACTCAAATCCACCCTTCACGACAAATTGATCGATTTAAACGGTTATATGACTTGACTGCCTAAGGTTACTGTCCACCGTGGCTTCTGTCCTCTTTAAATGGAAATATGTTTTGTGCAGTACTCTCATATCCTGTAACATGACACTTCCTAACACATTTTTTTGAGACAACACCTTACTTTTTCCTTTCTTATTTTATGGCGACCTGGTCTTGCTCAGACACACTAATAGCCAAAATTATGTCCAACTTTGTTAGGTGTTCGTTGAGACAACAGGGTTATTACTCTGACATAAAGTTAGCTTTTAAACCACAATAGCATAAAAACTTTTTTTTTTAACTTTTTTTTTTCACATGGAAAAGTAGGATAATTATGAATGGAGGTGGGTACAGAGGGCTAGTCGGAAACATCACAGGACATGCGCTGCCAGATACCGGTCTGAAGTATACCCTGTGAGGTATATACGAGATGTTCAGCCATGTTTAGTGTTTAATTATCACCGTGCATCTTGTAAATGGGTCAAATAATTTAATTACACGCTATCAAAAGTGTATGTTTTATAATAGTAACAGTTTTTGTTTCAATAAATATTCAATTCTTAATGTCCGTAGTGTGAAATTTTGTGACAGATATCCGAGGTGCTTATGTTACCATGGTAATGCACAGAGGAAGTGACGTATGCGCTGGTGATGTTGCAGCGTGTTCGAATTTTGTCACGGTAAGTTCCCTTCACCAACATTCCCTTTGCACGGAGGAAGGAGCACCCGATGAGCTATCACTGCCCTAAGTTATTCACTGTGTTGTTGCTAGTCTGCCCTATTGCATGACTACGCATCACACGCCTCCTTAAAACTTTGTCTTTTTGCACATACATTATAAGGACAAAAGTATTTGGCCAATTATTGAATTCAGGTGTTTCAATCAGGCCCGTCATCCCCAGTGAAGAGTAATCTTAATACTTCAGTATACCAAGACATCTTGGACAAAGATATGCTTCCAACTTTGTGGCGAGGCCCTTTTCTATTCCAACATGACTGTGCATAAAGCAAGGACTATAAGGACGTGGTTTGATAAATTTGATGTAGAAGAACTTGACTGGCCCCATCGAGCACCTTTGGGATGAACTGGAATGGAGATTGTGAGCCAGGTTTTCTCAGTCAACATCAGTGCCTGACCTCATGAATGCTCTACAGAATGAATTCCCAAAAACAATGTGGACAGCCTTCCAAGAAGAGTGGAATCTGTTATAGTGGGACCGACTCCATATTGAAGTATATGTATTTGGATACAATGCCATTGCAGGTTTTTCCAAATACTTTTGTCCATACAGTGTATAGCACTCAATAGCATACTTAAAAACAGAAATTGTGTTCCGACCCAATGCCTAAGGGTGCTAGTGGATTGCTTCCGTCGTATACAGTATAGTGATACATGCCTTGGTTATATGGCTGGAGGTTGATGAACATTGCGGCAATATGAAATGGTCAACACTGATGGTTTTACTACTGGTTGCTCTTGTCAACATACCTACTAAAGGAAGAACGTCTGCATGTGTGGTATTTGTAACTACTCAAGTTTTTTGACTGCATTTATGATCAAGACAGCTCTAAAGATGCTTTCAACCCTGTCTGGCTTGTTCCAGTTGTGTAGATAGGGGTGTATTTAGGACGTATTGCCACTGTTGCCAGTTTTCTAATAGATAATATTTAAACTCACCAGTGTTTCATATGGTTTGTATTATCATATAAAGAGAGCCTTTATTTACAGCCTTGAAGATAATCCAGGACAACGGTGCAGTAACAGCACACAGTGGCCTCTCTGGATACAAAATAGTGATAATTTGTTTTTTACCCCGACGACTTTTTAAAATTCTTGCGGCATTTTTTTTTGTCTGTGTCTACAATTACCAGACACTGCTACAATATAGGCATAATCAAATAACCAACATGCTCTGATCTACTAGAGAAGCTATGCAATCTTGGCTTGCTGAGATGAATAGGATTCCAGTCAATGGAGTCGCCTAATGATGGTGTCTAGGGGAAGGGATGGCATAAGCTGTGTGTGGAAGATGAATTTATGTTCTCAATTATGTAATATAAGAAATACTTTCATTGTAAATTAGAAACTACATTGTAAATATGATTTTTTTTAAAAGAGAAGAAAAAATACATTTAATGCATCAAATGGATCTGCACGACATTTTCTTTGTACGTATCTAAAACTTGTTTTATGGCTTATCTTTCCCTAAGATACACAGTACCAGTCAAACGTTTGGACACACCTTCTAATTATGTGTTTTTTGTGTATTAATTTCTTTTCCAGCGGCTCCGGGTTCAATTCCCACCTTGGGGTCTGTGTGCATGGACTTTGCGTGCTTGGTGAGTTTCCTCTGGGTACTTTGGTTTCTTCACACAGTCCAAAGACATACAGGTTAAGCTAAATGGGTAGATTGCCCATAGCGTGTGAATGTTGACCGGAGGGCCTACCAGGGCCCTAAACATGGGAAAAATACAAAGGTATCCCTCATATGAGTGAAATTTTCTTCTAACTGCATTGTCTACAAATCCCTGCATGATCCTCATATGAGGAGTGTTAATTATTGCGGCAAACCTTTGACTGTTTGAAGACATTGATTAAGTTCATAATGATCGGTTGATAATAAAAAGATAAACAGTGAGGAGAAATAACCATGTACCCAACAGTAAAGTCCAGGAGGTAAATACAAAGTGTGTTTGTTTGTTTGTTTCTTTCTTTCTTTCTTTCTTTCTTTCTTTATTGCATTTACTTTTACATAATTTGCTTTTGTAATGCATTGTTTTATGCATGTTTTCTCCCTATGCCCTATAGGTCAGGGACACTGAATGAAAAATTGTAAAGATCTAGCTAAAATTCTTTCCATAAAAGGTCTAAGTAAATAACATAACATGACTGATTGGTGATGATAAGTAGCTTTTATTTCATTACCGTTAATAATTACGTTTTTGTTATGAATAAGAAACCTTTTAACATTTTCTTTTTGACATGTCACTTATTTAATCAGACTGAGGAGAGTAAACGAACTAAAATAATATATCAATGTATTAGAACTGACCCACTGCTATTTTTCTTCATACCTTTGTGCTACAGCATTTTTGAATGTATTCAGATCTATTTCGCCAAAATACTTTGCTGTGTCTGCATCCAGACTGCGGTGCACCAGTTGACAACCCCTGCTCTAGAACGAACCAGCATTAGGCTCTAGTCTTTTGGGATATAAATCCTGACATTCCTTTTAGATGCATTACAAAACGTAATGTAAATGTTATTGGTTCTTCATGGATCATTAACCGCGGACCCTATTCTCATTGTGTGCATATGTGATTGTTCAATCAGGACCCACTTCCAATGTACTGTACTGTAGGCCTTATAAAAAGAATATGTTGAAAAAAGTCATGTTAAAAATCTGAATCAGTGTGCAGGCCCACATGCACAGTATGAAAGTGTCTAAAACCATGGAATGACACTTTCCATGTCAATATCATTTTTCTTCACATCTGGAAATGGAAAACTGAATGGAAAAAATGACTTTAGTTCCTTAAGGCATAGCTGATCAGGTGGTGAATTGCAATAATTTAACTCTTGGCACCAACTGACTTTGGTTTTAGTGAGGGAAAAAAACAAGATGTTGTGTTTATTGTCACAAATGTGTGACTAACGAGCAGTTAATAAACAACATTTTTTGGGGTCAGTCCTACCATATGGTACTTATTGTGTCTCCAGTACAACCCATTACAAGGCAGTTTAGCATAAAAAGACCGATCAGCCATGACATTCAAATCGTCTAGCATTTCAGGATGCCACCAAAGCAGCTCTTACCTCTCGAGGCATGACTTAACAAGACCTGTGTTCTGTGGTATCTGGCACCAGGATGTTATTAGCGAATAATTTTAAGTGCTCTAAGTCAAATCAATCCCTGCTATCTGATGACGCCCAAATGAGGATGGGTTCCCTGTTGATTCTGGTTCTTCTCAAGGTGTCTTCCTTTTGTCATCTCAGATCGTTTGATAGATTTATACATATTCCCTGACACAAACTGTTTTCCATAATTTTTTGATTCTGTAAAGCTGCTTTGTGAGAATGACCATTGTTAAAAGTGCATTCACTTTTAAAAGTCAATTGAATTAGGTTGCTAGGTGGTGCCTCCATGGATCAGACTTGTTTGTCTGGCGCACCCATGGATGCTTGATCGGAATGAGATCTGGGAAATGTGGAGGCTGGATCAACAACCTTGAACTCTTTGCATACTAAGCCCCATCCAAAGCAATCTGTGAGGTACTGAGTTTTCGAATACCTTTCTACAACAGCCAGAATTGACTTTTTTTCCAACAATTTGTGCTATTGGACTGGACCAGGCAGACTGGCCCTTGCTCCCCACATGCATATACAGTATAATTAATAATCAATGTCATTCAATTGCCCTGGGGGTGGTATTAGTGTTATCAATCCATCCATCTAGGAATCTCTGTAGTCTAACAAAGAACTGTGGAGCCCATTGGTGACCATTGTGTTTTTTTACGACCCTGGTAGGACCTCCGGTCTCTATTCACGCGTGCATTCACACATAATGGGCAATTTGGGAACGCCAATTCACCTAATCTGCATGTCTTTGAACTGTGGGAGGAAACCAGAACACCCAGAGGAAACCCACAGAGCACGGGGAGAACATGCAACCTCCATGCACACAGACCCAGAGGCAGGAATCGAATCCAGATCCTGGAGGTGCAGTATTAGAGGTTTTTCCAGTGTTTTGGTGGTTATTGTTCTATTTCTGATAAAAATGCAAATAAGTGTGTACATGTCTGTGTATATGTGAGATGCTCTGCTAAGGACTTGCATCCCACAAACAATGTATCACTGTCTAGCACGTCTCGTTCCCTAGATAGGCTCCTGATGAACCACGTCCCAAACCAGAATGAGTGTAGTTATGGAAGACGATTGAATAATGAATTTATTAATGAGATTAATTTATATTTTCATGTATTCTACCAGTGACAACACAGGTTTTTGTACAGTATGTTTCTTGGGCTACTGTTCCATGTATTATTTCTTAAAAAGGCTTCTGGCCTTTTTTAAAAAAAAATTTTTTTTTTAAAGTGCTCTGTAGTCCTTTAATTCATTTCAGACCACCAGAGTTATTTCTTTTGCTCTACAAAGTCGTCACTTTGTGACTGAGGTTCACAGTAGGTAGCCCATAAAAGGTTTCTCCTACATTACATTTGTCCACTTTTCTCTCAAGGTTTTGGGGAATTATGTCAAGGAACTATGGAACTGAATAATGATACAGAGTGTAAAATTGACCTTTGCTACATCTTGCATTTAATTATATCCATCCATCCATTTAGGAACCTCTGTAGTCCAACTATTGACCATGGAGGCCAAAGGTGGACGTTTTCATAGTATATATAACTATTGACCATGGAGGCCAAAGGTGGACGTCCTCATACTCCAGTACATCTATCCTGAATGTCAACTACGCTAATTCTTTCCACTTGTTCTTTATTTTTCTATCCATCCCGAGGCATCTGGAGATTGTGCCAGCTTCAGAGAAGGACCAGCTCCACCTGGATTCTGCTTCATGATGGTTTGGAGCTACACATGCTGCTCCTGAGCTCCCAGTGATCCAGACCCCATCTGCCCTCTGCACCTACTGACTCGTCCCTGTGCTGAACTGGACTTCATGTTAATTTAAAGAATTTCTGTTATATTGAACTTTCAGCTGCATAACACACATGATGTTATATCATCTCTATCTGTTTCACCCAAATGAGGATGGGTTCCCTGTTGAGTCTGGTTCCTCTCAAGGTTTCTTCCTATTGCCATCTCAGTTGCCACCATCGCCCTTGGACAATCTGATCATTTTGATTCATCCACATTCATTTCATACAAACTTCCATAATTTTGATTGTGTAAAGCTGCTTTGCGTCAATGAAAATTGTTAAAAGCGATATACAAATAAAATTGAATTGAATTATTAAAGTGCCACTGTATGTGTTTTTTCACTTGGTGGTGATTTTGACAGTATTTGGAAACTTTTTTGCTATCCTGAGCATTGATCATTTTAAACAGCTCCACAAGCCAACAAATTATCTTGTCCTAAGAGGATTTGTTATGCCTCCAAATGTGATCTGAACTGTAGACTTGGGGACATTATTCTGTAAAATTCACATCAATGACATTGTGTACTGGATCTATTATAAACCTCTGTTTTATAACCATAGATCAATATTATACTGTGTTAAATCAGACCATAATTACACCTTATGACACATTGATCATGATTTCCATTTGCTGTAGTGTTTCTTTCACAGTTGGTTTTGGGATAATATTTCTTGGTCTCAACATCCTGGGCATTGAAGTTTATAGTAAGATCATTGCCCATGAAGGTGGTTGTGCTAGTTTCCTCTTTGCTATACTTTTATTTTCCAGATATCATCATGCTCAGCATTTATACAAAAGTATTCTGCATTGCACAAAAACAAACCAAAGCCATTCAGGACTTAAAAAATAAATCACAAACCATGATAAGCAAAGAGGAGAAAAAGGCAACAAAAACTATGGAGTGGTTGCGGGAGTGTTTCTCTCACTTTGGACATTTTTTTTCTGCAATATCATTGATCCTTATATTGATTATTTGATTCCTCATATGTTGTTTGAGGTACTGGCGTGGATTGGATTTTTAAATTCAATATTTAATCCATGTATGTTTTTTTCTTCAAGGTGTATGTTTTTTTTCTACAAGTGGTTTAGAAAGGCATTGAGGATTATTTTATCTAGAGAAAATATTTCATTCAGGTTCTTTAAGAATAAATCTTTTTTTCACACTGAGTCACATAATTTTATTTCATTATATTTTTGTAACATGCTTAACAAGATTTTTTTCCCTAGTTTGTTCTGGTATGATTTATTTTATGTGTAAAAAACAGAATTAAATTAACATAATTAACTAATGATTTTTGAATGCATTTGACCACACTGTATTTAATTTATGTGAATTTAATTTCACAAGTTAAATACCTAGGTGGATTAGATTTAACCAATGACTTGTATAAAGAAGACCTGTAAATACTGTAAATGCATGGTCCCTCCCCAAAATTATAATCTCCAAATAGATACAGTAACAATCTAATTATTATTATTATTATTACACATAAATATAATTGCAAAAGTTTATATCTAAAACTAGTTGTCATTTTGTAACAAAATCACTGGCCATGATAGAAAGGATCAATTGACACCTTGTCCACCACAGCACACCTTAGAGGTCCCATAGGATAGCCCTGTGCTTAGCCTGTACTCAATAAACATAGTTAATTCAAATATTAAAGTATTTTAACACCATGCATACTTTTGTCTACACCATGATGATCAAGTTTTCTTTGAAAAATAATTAATTGACATCCATAATTTCCCCCTTAAACCCACTTAAATCATTGGCCATGATTGGATGTAGATTTGTGAGAATCTTGTGATATTAAAGAGCTTAATGCTATCTTATTCCTATTTGACAAGAGAAAAACAGACCCTCTTTTGCCCAGAAGGTTTTTGGTATAAGGCAGACACTCCCTGGATCAGGAAGACACATCAAACTGGATGAAAGAGCCAGGAGGAAACTTGTCAGAGAGGCTACCAAGAAGCGTACAGCACCTCTGAAGCAGTTGCATGAATTTATAACAAAGAGTGGTCATTAAAACAAATTCTTCACAAATGGGGCTTGCATGAAAGGGTTTAAGAAAAAAGCCTAAGCGACTGAGCTTTTTAAATGCGAACCTTGAAAATTTTCAGGCCACTTGGAAAAAGGCATTATGGTCATTTGAGACTAAAATCTAATTATTTTCACAAAACTAAACTATATGTCTGTCAGAAAACCAATACAGCTCAATATCCAAATAACACCGTTCCTACAGTAAAGCACGGAAGTGGTAATATCCTGTAATGGCTGTGTTTCTCTGCAGCAGGGACTGTGCACTTGTCAGGATAGAAGGTAAATGTGTAATGTTTAGATTTTCATTTATCCCTAGTTACTATGCTACGGGGTCGAGAATCAAAACACTGGCTTATAAACAACACTTCCGGTATTGCGCAATCGAGGCAGGACAAGTAAAGACGCGACACAATAACTAGAATTAAACCAAACCAAAGTGTATTATACAAAACAAACCAACAAACAAACAAACAAGGTGCACCAAAACCAATATATACAAAATATATACAAATATAAACGATGTGTGTGATGTATGCGGGTGTGTGAGTGTGTGTATGGTAGTCCAGAGTCAGTAGTATTGTAATGGGTGAAATGATGCAAGGGAGAGATGGCTCGGCCTCACCGGGATAGATGACAAATCCGGGAGCTCGAGATATGGAACGAGAGGTGAATTGTGAGTGTCCAACAAGATTAATCCAGCCAGGGAAAAGTAATCTTTTGGTAGCAACAAACAAACTCTCTCTCAAAAACAACAGCGCTGTGAACATCTCTCCATGCCGGCTTGCTTGCCGGTTCCGGCTTTATACCGGCACACGTGACCTGATGCCGCTTCCGGGTTCTCTCATGTTGCAATCGCGCACGCTCGCGAGAGCTTAACCCCTGTGGACGCGAACACTTGTCATCTGGGACAATTAAAACCATACCGGGCACATTTCTTTGTGCAGATGAGCAGCATTAGCTCCTTTATCAATATCCTGCTATTTTAACATGACCCTTTATGTGGCCGCGCTACAAATGGATGTGGCAAAACACCATCTGATTCTTGTGGAAAACCCGCTGCCTCCTGCCACATAGTTGTCAATACCAAGAAGGTTCTTCCAACATAACAATTACCCAAGGCACACAGGACAACTGACAGCACAGTGGTTGTAGGAGAAAAAGCTGAATGCCCTTGCATGGCCTAGTCAGAGCCCAGACTTGAATACCATTGAAAATCTGTAGACTTGAAGACGGCAGTCCACAAATAGTAACCATCAATTTTAACTCAACTTGAGCAGTTCTGCAAAGAAGAGTGGCCAAATATTGCAAAGTCTTGGTGTAATTTATGTGCCATTGAGCTTTATGTGCCATTGAGAAGGTGATTAGCTTCACCTGATTGAGTTCACAAGTCATTTTTCAGAGGGGGTGATCCTTTTCCATATAAGTGATTCTGCTTTTTCATTTTTTTTCCTGATATGTTGGTGTAACATCTTTCACTTGGATGTTAAAAGTTGCTTTGAGTAAGTAACTGGATAAAACAAAAAACTGTGTATGTGTTCATTTCAGGCTGCAAAGCAACACAATGTGATTATTTTATAGGGGGTCATAGCATAAACATAGTGCCATCCCACCTTCTTTCATGATTCCAGCCCAGGAGATCACATGGAAGGGTGGCTCTGCAAACCACTAAAGCATGGTATCTCACATCAGCATGGTAGCTCATTCCCATTTGGTGCATCCATATTTTGGTCTTGCTTTCTGCCACAATGAGTGAAAAGGATGCAAGTAGAAAACATGTTTGTCAAAATCTTGTCAAATTAAACAGCTTAATTTCATCTTATTTCTTCCTTACAAGGGGCAGTGTGCCATAAAAAGCAAGGGGAATGACCAGAAAGCAAACAGTTGGTAGTTTAATTTGGGTTGTGGTACTCACTACAAATTACAGAAACTCAATTAAATAAAATTGTATTACTTTTAACAATGGTCATCGTCGCAAAGTAGCTTTACAGAATCAAAAGATAAAAATATGGAAATGAGTAAAAAAAATGTATGAAATATGGAAATGTGTATTAAATATGAAAAATGTGTATAAATCAAAATTATCAGAACATAGTGGCATAGTGACTCACCAGGTCCTCTGTCACAGTTTCCTCATCTCTGGATGCATTGTAACAATCATGACAATGACTACAATAGTCAAAATAGGCATTAAATTATTTGTAAAAAAAAAGAGAGAGAGAGAGTGAAAGCATTTGGCAGGATTAAAGATTGAGACAAATTGAAAAGACCAAAAACACAAAGCTGACAGCTCATGCACAATGTGGGTCTTTCCAGATTTCTTGATTTACTAGCTATTACTCTACAGACCTCAAGCTTATTCAATCAGAATAGCCTTGCATACATCTCCAATAGGTGACATGTGCTGTTGAACATCAGCTACATTTGCACAGTTTAAGCAACGTTCAAGTTCGTCCACCAGGACACCATGGCCTGTTGACCCAGAGAGACTCTGGCAGAGAGAACTTGGGGGAAGTAAGGCAGCAGGAGAATGACACTGTCATGACTGTGTAGGGAGGAGGCAAACGCAGATGCAGGGTTACAATAAAGATTAAAGTTTTTAATGAATAACGTAAAAAATGTCCAGTAATTCAAAAGAAAACAACGACACAAAAGAAACAGGGCTGGGGTTACTTCCCCAGGCTGGGTCTGCAGGCGGTTCTTATAGGATTAAACTAGGTCACACCAAACGAACTGGATTTATAGCCTCCGTGTCGGACTCAGCGCTGACTCTCGGTCAGCCTTGAACTTGAACTTGGCCGATGCCAAAAAACAAAGAGCTTCCGCCTGCAGTCTCCCCTCAGTCCTGGGTCAAACATACACTGAAAACACAGTAATTTGACAACATGTGACACAACAAACAATGCACAACAGTGAACAGACGAAGGGCTACGGGTTCGGCTGGAATAAATAGGGACACACATGGGGTAGACACAGGTGCACGTAATCTAGTAATCAAATAGGAAACATCACACACGCAGACACACTAGGGGGAGACAAAGCGACGACTCAGTAGTCGGGTGAGCCAGATCTTACTCCCCAGGACTGAGGTGGCTCTGATGCGACAGACACCAACACTAAGCCCACATCTACCATCTCTCTCAATCAACTTCTTTGCAAAGATATGTCCTCTGGGGAACACATTAAGTAAACTTTGGCTTTGGATAACATTGCATAAAGGGTTCAATGAGTGCAATGTTATGATTTTTACAGAAACACAGATTAACAACAACATTTCTAGCAGTGCCATCAAGATAGAGGTTTCCTATTTCTTCAGGTCAGATAGAACAGTAGTGGACTTTGGTAACAACAAAGGAGGGTAATTGTACATTTGTGTTGACAAATCATGATATCAAACCAAAAGTCATTGTGCTGGTATTTTGGAGTATTGTTAATTAAGTGCAACCCCTTCTATTTACCCAGATAATTTAAAGCCATTGTTATAACTGCATCTTTATTCCTCTGGATGCTAATGCTTAATTGGCTATGAGCTGTGCTCATCAATAAGCAAACAACAGTCTATACACACCAATGGAGCTTCTATCATTGCTGGACATTTCAATCAGTCCAATATGAGAGCTGTATTTCCAAAATTACACCAGAATGTTTCCTGCTCCATTAGAAGGGACCAATAGATTAGATCATGTTTACAGGCATACAAGGCCATTCCCCTCCCCCAACTGCATCGGTCTCCCAAGGGCATCACTGAATACAAACCAGCAACTCAGACTCTCTCAACAAGCAGTGACTTGCATGCTTGAATAATTTCTCTCCTGTTGCAAAATAATGAAGTGTCACCTCAAAGCGGACCTATCACCAATGCTGGACTACCACCAGATTCACAGAGGTTTCTACTGCACTTCATTCCGCCTTCTCCCAAATGTACAACAGCTACACATGTAAGAAAGTGGTTCACCAGCTTTAGCTCAGCTTTTAACACGGAAGAACCCATACTTTCCCATTGTCACTTGGTTAAGTCACATTTAACATAAAACCTGGCCCAAGTTCCACACAACAAAATAAAAATAAAGCATTCCGTCCATGGAATTGGATTGCACACTGATTCACCTAGTAAGTCTGTTAGGGGTACTGCAATCGAGGCAAAGTTTTGCACAAACCTTCTGTACCAGCCCACTAACCCAAGGAAAGACCTCACTTCCTTCTTTGTTCTGGGTCTTGGGCTTCGCCAAATTGCCTCCACCTTGTCCACTTGTGGTCGCAAGCTTCCCTACGCACCCACTCACACTTGTTCACATTCAGCGTAAGTCCTGCTGCTTGTATCTTCTCCAAGGTCTGCTGCACATGTTGTAAATGCTCAGACCAGGAGTTGCTGTAGATTACTACGTCATCCAGATATGCAGCAGCCCATTCTTTGCAGTCTTGGAGAACTCGATCCATCAGCCTCTGAAACATTGCAGGTGCACCGTGCAGGCCAAAAGGAAGGACAGTAAATTGGTATAGCCCTGTGTCTGCAACGAACTGACGTAGCATGCTCTTCAGGGTTTGGTTGAACCTCTCCACCAGTCTGTCTGTCTGTGTGTGTTAAGGACTTGTTCTGATGGCGGTGATGCCCAGCTGACGGTTCAGTTGCCCCATTAGTCGTGAAGTGAAGTTGGTTCCTTGGTCCGTCTGGATCTCCTCTGAGATGCCTACCCTGGAAAATAGCTGAATGAGAGAGTGAATAATTTTAGGTGTGG
>JAOVVB010000029.1:6038800-6049035 GCA_028570985.1 Heterobranchus longifilis | reverse complement strand
TAAAAGCTCTATATAAATAAAACTGAATTTAATTGAATTAAATGTATTTATTTCCATTTTATGACCGTGGTAGGACCTCGAGCCAACATTCACGTGCGCATTCACACACTACGGGCAATTTGGGAACACCAATTAGCCTAATCTGCATGTCTTTGGACTGTCAGAGGAAACCGGAGCACCCAGAGGAAACCCGGGATTCGAACCTGAACCATGGGGACGACAGTGTTAACCACTATGCCACTAAGCTGGAGTTTAAATTGTGAATAAGATAAGATAATAAGTTTGAGAATGTAATAATTGCTTGTACAATATTCAGCATAATATACAAAATATTTCCAAGATCCATAAGTATCCAATCTTCTCTTGTGTTTGGTTGATTTGGCTGAGTAATTATGTTATTTATGAAGGATTTCACACAGTCATGCTCATTTAAAAAAAAAAAAAAGAAAGAAGCGAAGAATAAAAAAAGAAAAGTGCGAGTTCTGTGATTTCGAGTGGAACACGGTCCGTGGCTGCGCTGGTAAAATAACCATGAAAAAAAAGGGGAGTCATTTTTTATTTGAGAAAGCCTTTAAACATGAAATGATTCCAGCAGCAGTTATGCAGCGTTAACTTGAGACATTCCAAACATTTCTCTAGTGTACAGCTCGGGAATTACCATGCTGAAGAAATATTTTCTCACTAGGACCTCATACTGTCTGTCAAATTTTTCAAGCATTGTTCCAGATGCTGGCTTTCCTCTCTGCTGAAACGTAGCATACCTTGAGCTATGAAGATTGTTCATAGTCAGGTAATGTTCACGCCGCGATGTCTGCGCTGTTTTTGATGCATTTGGAAAAATTAATTTATATCTATGCTCGCTTAGGGTAGATCATGCTGGGCAAATGGTGATGGTGCAGACTGAGCTATGATATTTGAAGTCATGCAACAGGTTCAGAATTTTGTCTGCCTCCTTCTCGACTTTGCCACCTCGGGAATGAACTCGTTCACTCTCACTCAGTATCCTGCATTCAGGGTCACGGGGGGCCTGGAGCCTATTCCAGAAGGCTTAGGTCACGAGGCAGGGTACATCGTGGAATGGGTGCGAATCCATCGCACGGCACACACACTACGGGCAATTTGGGAACGCCAAGCCTAATCTACATGTCTTTGGACAGTAGGAGGAAACCGGAGTACCCAGAGGAAACCCACCAAGCACGGGAAGAACACGCAAACTCCATCCAAAAAGACCCGGGATGGGAATCAAACCCCGGACCTGGAGGTGCAAGGCCACAATGCTACTTAATTACCACTAAGCCATCATGGCACTCTTTTAGGAATGAACATATTAACAAATTTAGCAGACATGGTGGGTTCGGTGATTACATGTTGCCAGACTTGTATTTTATGTGCTTGTTGAATGCAAAATACAGTTGTCAAGCTCAGACTTCTTCCAGAATGTCACCACAATGACCAACTTGCTGATCCTGCCATGTGCAATAACCGAGAGTTTTGAGAATTCAGCGACACATATATTGAGAACTGACCTGGTGACGACCCAGGGCCTTGTTACAATTCCCACAGGACATCTTCCTCTATGAGGGTTATGGAGGGTGTCACAACAGTACTCAGGTCAACAGGGAGTCTGTTGGGCTTTCTCACTTTCTAATAAAAATGTGATGTTAATGAGACAAAAAATGTGCGTCAAGTCTTATGTATCAAGACATACATGCAGTACAAATATTTAGATTGGATTGTATTAAAGAGAACGATAGATAAAGGTCGGGTAATTATGTTTGATTTTTAGAATTAAATTCCAGTCACAGTCACATACAGTCAGTCAGCTTCTCTGGGAGCAAGTAACTCCAAAGCTGCAAAGTGGATAGGTGATATGGGTCACATCTGCATGTTAAACGCCATCTGGAAGTAGGAGGAAAGGACAAGGACTTTTTTTTTTTTTTTTTAAGAGATATTCAAATTGAGCTGTTGGAGTGCATCTCAAAGAACAGGCATGCCAACCAGAGTGCTATTGACCTTTTTCATCATCCTTCCGCTGTGTACGCCTGCTGTTGGACACCTTCACCTTCATGCAGTGTTGCTAAGTGGAAAGAGGCTACCTCTACTAAAAAAAAAATCTTCAACATTTATATAACCAAGATAACTGCAGAGTTATGAAAGATAACTAAGAAGAAACTAGAATCAAGAATGACCACAATGAAACTGCAAGGCAGGTAATAAAGCTGCTTCTGCACTGTACAAACCAAATCAGTCCAGCCACAACATTAAAACGCAATACATTGGTTCCAATATTGAGGAGGTTTATTGAGGGCTGTTTGGGTCCATATTTGTCATTTACCTGACACCAGGATGCCCTACGGGAAGAAGGCAAGCTGGGGGAGGCAGTGTAATGCCTTGGGCAATGTTCTGCAATGTTCTGATCCTGGCATCCATGTGGATGGTTAACATGTATCATCCACCAGACCTTCATGGAAACTGTATTTCCTAATGGGCTTCTTTCAGAAGGATAATGCTCCCTGCCACACTACAAGCATTGTTCAGGAATGGTTTGAGAGACATGACGAAGCATTTAGGATCCAAATCCAATTTACAGGACAGGAAGCTAACATCTTGGTGCCAGATATGACAGCACACCTTCAGACCATTTTGTGGAGTCCTGGCCTCGACGGGTCCCAGCTGTTTCGGTGGCAAACAAATCAGTTATAACCGTAATGTGAGATTTAAATATGACCTTTTTTTTTTTTTTTTTTTGCTTCACATTGTTCCTTTATACTGTACAGTATATGCGGTCACTTAATTGCAGTAGATTGACTTTGCTTGAAGTATAGTATATTTTGATGAGGTTGTGGTATAATGTGCTTTCTGGTACATTGGCTGTGTTAATATTTACACAGCTTTGTAAATCCCCCATTTGAAAAAGTGTAAAATCACCTATGACATGACTAGTGGTAGCTTAAATAGTTCAGGCTAGACATTATGCTTCTAATCCAAGAGTAGTGTTAATCTGGGTCCAAGAACCCAGGCCAGAGAATCTCAGCACACTAAGATTGTTTGCCCACGCCCTGTTTCAGATCCATGAGGAATTTCTAACCTGTGTTATTTGCCACTATACTGTAGCCTTCTGAGCTAGAAGCAGACACAAATGATAATAATTTTGTAGCATGCATTGATTGATTGATTGATTACCTTTTTATTTATTTATGTATTTTTATGGATATATCAACATAATTGATTACATTGGAAAAACGTAATAACGTATGAATTACATTCAACTTACAAGTGGTTAAAATAATTTTCTTTATTGGTCAGTATGTACTGGTAATATAAATAAGTTACAGTTCTGACTAGGTTTGTTTACAAAGCCATGTACAGTTATCAAGCAAAATGTGCTCTGAAAAGGCAGATAAACGTTTTTTTTCTTTACAAAATTCTTAACATTTTTGAGCTCCACAAAAGGAAAAAAACAAACAAAAAAAACAATATTAAATCAACAATTAGGAAATCAAAACCTCTACAAAAATCAATAAATAACATCACAATCACAATCTTATGTTGATCCATTTACTTACATCAGTACACAGTTGCCATTACATTAATCTTGAATAAAATCCTAGGATATGCATTTGCACAGATTTCGAAGAGTCTGCACCTCATACTTTAACACATAGTATTTGACACGATGAAATAAAAGGTATATTTTATATAAATCTGATAGTGTACTAATTAACATTTCCTGACATAATGAATTTAGATACAGATACAAAGTTGTTTTATTTTAATCATTTACATGTGCAATATAATTTCTCCAAACATAGCTTCTTTTTTTTTTCCAGAAAAAATTGTGATGACGAATTCTTTTATTTGACTTTTATTTCAACCACCTGACTACAATGTGTAAAATGTGCTACTCTTGGTTTTACAAATTATATAACCATACTATACATGATCTTCCCGTCTCAACTCAAATAATTATTGTGTGGATCAGTGTTCCGGTCAAACACTTCCTCAGACCGTGAGAGAGGAAAAAGCTAAATTTTTCATCCCTCACCTTAATTTTAATGAGGCATAAAAAAAAGAACAGTCCGTTTTTACCAACCATTACTTCCTCCCCTTTCATCTAAACCACTGAGATACCCCTAATTCGTCACTGGCAGTCTACATCAACCAAAGATTTCTGTTGACTTGCTGAAAAAGGGGACAGATTCCTCATCAAAGCAAGCTTGCTTAAAAGGCACAGAGTCTGTACTGTAGCTAAGCAAAAACAGACCAACCCTTTTTTTTTTCCATGAAGCCTTATGAGCAGCTCTCCTTAATTAATTCAACTTTCCTGAGTTTACAAAAGTCAAAAACAAGAGACATTTACAAGAAAAAAAACAAAAAAACAAAAACAAAACAAAACACTACAGTATGTTGAAATATTTCAGGAATCCAGGGGTGGTGTTTTATTGAGTCTTTGGACATATCAGATACACACCTTCCCCAGCACTTCCATTTGTCTGATTACGTGGCAGAACCTATGCTGCTGAGAAGTTGGATCTGATGGAGTCCTCTCGTAACTGACGATGTTTTCCGTCGCACTGTTCCCGCCGTGCCCTCCTTTCAATGGTTATCCTGTAATTCTTTCTGTAGGACATATACATTATTTTTTAAATTTTGAGTAAAAACCTTTTTTTTTTTTTAGTGCGGTATACTCATCTTTTATTATGATGACATGATGCACATGGTCCATGCTCATCAGTATATTGTGCTATAGTTTTTTGTATTGCTCATTAAGATTTTCCAGAGATTCTGTATATAGTTTTTAAATCAATTACATATACAGTACAGTATACAGGCAAGCAAATAGCATTCAATATTAAAGTTTATTAAATACGATTGATATGAAGTGAATATCCAGGCCCTGTGAATAATATACATTGTACTCTTCTGGATCTGGGTTCTTGTCTTTATTCAGCAAAATGTCTCTATTTCATCTTATAAAAGAAAACAGTATGTGAAGTGCTATTCTGTAATCGGCTGAATAATGCTGGTCAATGTTGTTAAATTAATCACATACAGTACAGTACTGCGCAAAAGTCTTTAGCCACCCCTCATTTCTTCATCTTTTGCTTCCAAAAAGCCAGACTTTTTTGTATTTTTAATGTAGTCTTGGGGAATAGTTCTCCAGGTTTCCTGATGGACTTTTTGTCTTTCATTTTTGGCAAGTTTTCGCCTTTCATTTTCAGTCCAGTCCCTTTACGTGCCCAGTTTCAGAGGAATTTTTTTTGTTTGTTAAGCCACACAGTGACCAATGAATCTTTCAAGCATTAAAATAAAACATCTTATCATAATGCATGAACCAGTGAGGAACAGGTGCAGATGATCAGATGATGATCAGGATACTGGTGATGACGAAAGCTGAGTGGTTGGAACAGACGAGAGGGGAAATGAGGCTGCTGCTGAGAAGGTTTGAACAACCAATTTTTAAATAGCATCTTTAGGCAATTTGCAGCCTTTTACAGTGTTACAGTGTTCCCGTTTATATCTACATCATTTATTTTAATTTAATATGGAGAAAAGAGGTTTGCCGCAAGACTTTTGCACAGTATGTGATCTGCTTCCTTAGTCTTTCAGGCTCTGGTTTCATGTTTAACCAGGACAAATAAGAAATACATCATTTCTCTTTGATCAGTATACAGGCAGGACACAGCTTTGTATCTCCCTAGCTCTTGACCATCATAGGCCTTTTAACTGTTTAAAGAACATTAAGTTCTGCATGCGGCATAATTTTCTGCAGCTCCATAATGATAAAATAAACATCCTTGCTACCGAGAAGAGATCAGAGATTAGATAAATGAAGTGTTGGATTATTTAGAGTCCATGCTTGTGAAGCTCAAATCTGTGTCGAGGCCTGTTAGATATTTTCAGCACTGAAATCAGCTTTAAGAAATGTATCTAAGGCATAGAGAAGCGTATGCACAATACCATGTCAGCTCATATGGAGTATTATGATTCTGTTTTATCTGCTTTATTAAAGAGTTTTATTACTCTTTTACAGAGAGTGAATTTTGGAATGATGAGGGAGAACGTTACACCTGATCTATACTCTGGGCCCTAGGTCTCGGATTCTCAGGGCTAAATAGTAACGTGCGATTTTGTCCTCCTCACTATGTGCATTTACTTGGCTCTCAAAATGAAAATACATTCATTATTTAATTTGAATAGGTCTGTAACCTATTCAAAATACCATATTTCCACAATTAGTCATAAGAGGGCTGGCCCATGGCATAAGCAACATAGGCGGTCACCCAGTGCACCAAATGCCAGGGGGCACCACAAAAGTTTTATTTTATTTGTTATAATAAATTTTATTTATTCATATTTTTCATTTATTAACTTTTTAAAATAGTACTGCAGCACTTCTATGTTATATAGATTTAACCCAGTTTATTTCTACGACTCCTAAACATTTACTGTATATGCTAAGAAATCTAGCTTTAGACCTTATCAGTTGCACTGGTGTTTTTGATAGACAGTTTGGTGTACCGGTGCATGCACAATATGTGGTGGATATATGGATTCACCTTGAATGTGAGTAAAGTTGAACAATAGCGTTTTGCCTTTTTATAAAAAATAAATAAATAAAAAAAAGAGAGCTGGCTAACTTTTATAATAAGCCATTTTAAAGGTTGATCAGTCTTTTTTTTTTGCAAAGAAATTAAGTTTAATTTGCTTTTGCAAAGAAATTAAGTTGCTTAAAAATTAATTAAAGCTGCAGGTATGGGTCAAGACCTAAAATGTATCTGAATTAGAATCAGAATCAGAATAATTTTAATTATCCAGCTCTGTTTGACACTTTTGGTTTTTATCATTAATATTTGTAATAATAATAAAAAAATATATATAAATTTCTTATATTATCCTTAACAATATTATTATTATTATTATTATTATTATTATTGTTAATAATAATACTAATCTTAATTTTATAATATTGTCCTTCATCATAGGATTTTAGTGAAAATCTTAATATTCTACGTACATATAGTTCACATTAAAATCCAGGAGGGTGAGGTCCCATGTAACAAGTTGCCTAGAGTGCCAACAGACCCAGAAATCCTGGAAATTGTTTTAGGGTTAGTAATAGACAACATTTAGATATTTTTTTTACCTAAAAAAGTAGAATGCCATAAGTAGTGCCATGCCGAGAAGTCCGCCGACTATAATTCCAGTCACTGCTGATAAGCCGAGTCCACCTGCTTAGGATAGAAAATTAAGTTATTAGTAAGAAGTGCTACATGTCTGGGTTGCTAATGGTACTACTGTATGCGTGAAGGCATCAAAGGTAATTTACATGATGGCTCAATCCTTGGTTCTCCTTGCAGAATAAACCGTTCACTGTTAAAGCCAGGCAGGAGCTGGAAACTTCCATTAGTGCCGTAGTAGTTCATCAGAGTCTAGGAAAAAGACGCAACAATTCAGACAAAATATTCCAAACAAGTGCTATGAGAAAAATCTCATCTATACGATGAGAATTTCAGAAGTGTATAGCTTTATTGAAACAATATGGCCTGCATCTTTATTATAGGAGGGGCGTTCAAGTCAAACCAGGACTTGAATTTCATGTGAATTTAGACAAATGATAAAGCCGATTGACATTTACAGAAGTCTTTAATCACAGTTCGTTGATGAGACGAGTTCAGTCGCAGGAAAATATTTAAATGGTGCAAACGTTTTAAAGAAGGCCGTATGTCGGTGAATGGCGATCCTGGCCGAGGTGGGTCGGAGCACAATGCAGTCGTTCCTGTGAACATTCAGCGGGTTGCACGCCAGATCTTTGAAAATCGATAGATAATTTGTCAAAGACTTGCGAAAGAGATACATCTGTCTGTGGGAACCGTAAACACAATCATCAACACCACTTGCACATTACAGGAACTCGGCTGGGAGTTATCGCCACATCCCCCACATATAGTCCCGACCTCGATCCATTGTTTGGATCAATCCATGTGTGGTGGATTAAAGGAGTTCCTGGGAGGCCAGCATTTCAGACGTGACTCAGGAATGTCCTGAGAAAACTTTCTCATGGACTATATAGAGAAAGGTAGTTTTTACTTCACTTTCTGTGCAACCAAAAGTTCAGGTTTGACTTGAACGCCAGATATCGCTTTAATGCACATCATCCTACTTTTTGCTCAAAGATCTACAACTGTATGTACTGTTAGGGCGTTAACACAATAGACTTAACAGGTCATAAAATTACACATTTTTATTAAAACATAATGGCTGACAGGTGACCATGAGATACTAAATTGAGGACATGACGCTACAGTGTGCGCATTGCATGTAACCTACTATATCCTGCTTAAAATTGATTATTTTGATGGTTTTCCTGATCCCCTTGGAAATGTCTAAGTATCAGAATTAAGGTCTAAGTTCTGATTATCTATGGGTGCAATTTTGGTATTAACTCCTCGCTACTCATCTGTAACTCAACTTTGAATCCCCTTGATTTGGAGAATATATTGATGGTTCCAGTTTGCATGGTAAAGCACTTGTGTTCAGACAGAGCATGCTTTCAAAGGCTCAAAGAGTGGTGTATAAGACAATCCAATGACTTGTGAACATTTTCAACAAATCTTAACTAAAGTTGGTTTTGCTGTAGTTCTTGAATAATTTGCTCTTCAGATGCGTAACTGAATTATTCTCAAGCCCTTCAAAGGGTTAAAACAGACATACGACGCCGTATAATATCTTGCATTTTTTCATCCTAGTGTATTAGTTTTCAACACATCGTGTCCATCTACACTACTGGCTAAATCTTGCAGTTCTCTTACCTCATAGGTTCCAGCTTCATGGTTTGTCATGCTTATAACCGAGAAATCTCCGTTTCTGTCACCATTGGCATCTATTGACACCTGGCCAGCAATCCCTGTGCAATAGAATGCAAGGAATGTTAGAATTAATTAGACAAAATAGTCAGACATTCCAAGGAAAACACCGGCAATAGTCGAGAAAATTCCAGGCGGCCAATACAACAGGAAATCTCATCTGCCTCCCGTCGGTTTTGTTGGCACAGTCCGCAGAAGTGGTAATTTCATCCCTGCGTCTGTGTTCCCGAATTCTTGACATTTTAAAAATATTATTTCATTTAACAAGAAAACATGACCCTGTTCCTGATGATTCCCTCGAAACAAAACATTGTTATTTTATGTTATTGGTTTTGGTTTTTGCGGTCGATGGAAACAGCTTGGGCTGCAGACGGGGCTGAGCACCTACGCTGTAAGTGAAGCTTATGAATGAAAGCATATTTGACATCTCTGTTTACTACTAAAGCGAATTAAAAGTTGCATCGAAGAACTCTAAAGCCGTAAAAAAAAAATGTATATATATATATATATATATAGCCTTTTTTGAATGTTGCGGTTGTTATTTATAATAGTATTAAAATCTAAAAACTACGTCTAAAATGTGAACTGTAAAACGTGCCACTGTTTACTTTTTCCCATCTGGTTCCGTCACAGATCTGTTTTCCTGAACCGTCACATATTTCAGGAAACACTTAGAAATATAAATAAGAGCTTTGTCAGTTTACACTAAAAAAGGTCACACACAGTCCAACTGCACACATAACAAGCATATGAAATAAATAGCTAAAGAAAAAAAGGAAGAAAAAAGAATGTGTTAAATTTATTTTTTTTATTCCTTTACCTTCAAACGTTTTGTTCCACATTCGGCGTGTGATTTCCGTTCCGTTCTTCTTACTGTAACCGCTATGGATCGTCTCGTTTAAGGCAAGTGCATACAGTAATAAAGCGTCATGGAAACCCTCCATAAACATGTTGATCTGCAATAAAGAAAAGGCACAACGGAAAAAATAGTTTCTGATATTGCACTTTAGTATCAATTTATTACTTTTTATACAGTAAGTCACTCTGGATAAGATCTTCCAAACGTCTAAATGTAAATGTAAATGTATTTTACAGTCAATTAAGTACCGAGGATTTACTACACACAAATATATTGCATTGGATTTTAAAAAACATTGTCACAATGCAATAATGACTCAAATGTTAAGTGTCTTACATAATAGCACCTTAAACTTGTATATCCATTTTGTGTATATATATATGTATATATTTTTTTTTCTCCCGATTTTCTCCCTAATTTAGTCGTTTCCAGTTCATCCCCGTCACTAGGGGGCTCCCACATTAAGGCTACTACTACCACTCAGTCGGGAGGGCCGAAGACTATCACGT
>JAOVVB010000029.1:6014099-6038700 GCA_028570985.1 Heterobranchus longifilis | reverse complement strand
CAAGGTCTATTAATTTGAACTAATTGTAATTATTTAAGTTAACAGTACTCAATATGTTTAATTACTTTGAGCATTAGAGTTTACAGTGTGTAAACTCACAAATTCTATTAAGCCAAAGGGGAAGACAGTATATAAACTTCTACCATGTGCTGATCCCAAACCAGGGCAGGTAACTTGTTAGTTCCTTTAGCATAAGCAACACAGCCACCACTGCAGGGATACAGACAAAATGATAATGTGGTGTAAATAATAATTAAATAATATTCAATTCTGAATTAAAACATAAATAAATACATTTAAATGCACATTTACATGTGCATTTAATTAAATGCACTTGTTTTACTTGCTAACTTTGTCAGCCTTCTAGCAAAATACAGTTTTAGACGCCAAATACAGTAGGTGTCTGTTGATCGACTATATTTGGGATAAAAAGGAAAGCGTTGACATTTTAACGTTTCATGTGCTTGTGCCTATCCTTTCTTCCTTTCTTCTTAAATAACACCCCCTATACCAGCAGCACATGTGGTATTACCTCAGTCTTGATATAGTATGTGACATTTAACTTTGTAATGTCAGCGAGTCTAAGGCAATATGGTACAAATGTTATTAACTTATAATAAACATCTTATTCCAGAGAGTCATTTCATGGTGAGGAATCACAGGTGAACCACAAAAACATTTACAGTAAAGAGCATTTAATGTAAGAATGTAATGTAAGATGATGTACTATACAATGAATAACCCAAAATGGTAATTGGGTCCTTTGGATTAGCACCAGACTTTGTGCAACCACTATGTTTAACGTTCCACACAATCTCATTCATTTTTTAATATAATGAACTTGAAAATGTCTCCTGTTGGGAGGAATAGCTACTTTTTATCTGAGCTAGGGACTGAAGTGGGCCATTTACTGTAGTCCAAATGAGCCTACAAGTAATTGCAATGTGATTTTATTAATTAAATCCCCACCACGCTGCCTAGATTCTGCATGCAAGTGTACTTTGAAAGCAGATTATCAATGACTACAGAGGTCGCATGGCTGCGATGCTGATTGAATTTCCATCAGTTTCCTTCAACTCAATCGGAGCACTTTAATTCGACAAAGTGTTTTAATCCTGCGCTCACAGACTGATTGTTCCACCATAAAAGTGGCATCCTCTTTTAGCTGGATGTTTAAAGAGATATTTAAAGAGACTATTATTGTATATTACCCCATCCAACGAGGAGGATTGTGACTGTTTTATTTTTGATGGCTTGCCATGAGATCACTGGAAATCACATCACTAGCTCTCAGGTCATGACTTCCTTGTGCTAGTAACTCCCTCGATATGTAAACGTCCTTATTAGTTTCTTTGTAATTACTGAATATGTTTTAGTAGTTCTTGAATAACATTCATGTATAACTGTAATATATCTTGAGGGTTTAATTGGTTTAAGAAATGGTTTACAAACATTTTTTGCAAGATTTAGAATATACCGTTCATCCATAACTTTAAAACAATTGCCATTAAAACCACGTATGCTGTGGGTTGTGGGGTGAGGCATCCACGGATCAGACTTCTTTCTCTGGTGCATCCCTCTGGATACTTGATCAGATTGGTATCTGGGGAGTTTGGAGGTTGGGTTGGCGTTGCCTGCTTGGGCCTGTGCATGGAAGGCTGTGATGCACAGGGTGTTCTGATACCTCACATTTACATTCTCGCATTTGGCAGACAGCCTTACCCAGACCGACTTTCATTTTGTCTCTCTCTCTCTCTTTTTATTTATTTATTTATTTGTTTTTGCCATCTGAGCAATGGAGGGATAAGGGCTTTGCCCGAGGGCCCAAAAATTTTGAACATGGGACCTTCTGATTAGTAGTCGAATTCTTTTTGTCATTGCCAGCATTTACTATTTTGGGAGTTTGTGCTGCGCTGGCTTTTCAGTGGGATCGGACCAGACAGGCTGGCCTTGGTCCCATGGGCATGTTTAAGCCCTGGGTGCCCATGATCATCTTACCAGTTTACTCAATCCACCTGATGGTGATGCTAACATTATGGCTGATTGGTGTAAAACACAACAGTGTGCTGTGATGCGGCTCAATCAATCATACTAACTGCTACAAGTATTACAATGTGATGTAATTCGTGTAGTCACAATATTACACATTTTTTCATGTTGTTACATCATTAACACAGGATAACATTATGGCTCATGTTGATTATTCCTATCATCCTTCGAAACAAATAAGTACACAATTATGCAGTTTTTTTTACACAGTTCTATAAAACAAACACGCAATGCACACAACTCAGTTTCAGATAAAGCAGATGAACTTGAAATCAGTAAGATAGCTGTGTTTTTCCGGACACCAACTCAAACAATTCTACAAGCAGCATCTGCATGCTGAAGCACAGTCTCTATCCTCTAGTATGCCCTGGATGTGTCAGGATGATGAACCACCATCAAAATCAATTACAATACAACAGTTTGCTCTGTATCAGTTACTAATGTCCTCGTTGCAATGCTGAGAGCTGTTTTGTAAATGCAAAACACCTAACTCAGTTTGTAACTTACTGACTTTCTCTCTGAGGCTCAAGTGCATCTAATGTAGTCCATACAGTCTGGCCCATAAATATTTGGACAGGTGTGTTTGTATTTTTGCCTCTGTAAACCTAGGCTTTCGTAATTTCATATTTGAAAATGACACAATCATGCTATAATCTTACATAAACTGTTTATGAATTTTTTCTTTGCATTTCCACAGTCTGAAAAATAAATTGATTAAACTAACAATCATGACAGTGTCTTTGGGTCATTATTCATTTATACCCAGAAGTATGGTCCTATCAGTTTGGCACCATTTACATTTAAACATTTGGCAGACGCCCTTATCCAAAGTGACCTACATTTAATTTCATTCTTTACATCCGAGCAATTGAGGGTTAAGGGCCTTGCTCAAGGGCCCAACAGTGGCAACTTGGAGGTGCTGGGGTTTGAACCCAGGACCTTCAGACCAGTAGTTCACTGATCCCCCTGATCCCATTTGATTGAATCTAAGTGGAAATTAGATCTTTATACACTTTAGGATTCATCAAGCTCCTTTTATCAGCAGTTAAATCATTGATAAACACCAGCCAAACAAACTCCATGCCATATGTTTCTCAGCCTAATGATGGGCCTCCTTTACTCGCATTGGTTTCTCTTTGGCTTGCATATTGGGTGTTCTCATGAACATTTATGAAATGCAGGTTCAGCACTTAGAGCCAATGCTAGACCTTTTACCACATGTTTCTGTCATTAAATACCTTTTCGTTGTCCAATTACTTTAAGCCCTATTAAAATCATGTAATTTCTGAACTAGTTAACGAACATATTTCCGGAATCTGTTTTTTTTTTTTTCTCTAGATTTTTTGCCCTAATTTAGTCGTGTCCAATTCCTCCCCGTCACTAGGGGGCTCCCACATTAAGGCTACTACTACCACTCAGTCGGGAGGGCCGAAGACTATCACGTGTTTCCTCTGAACCACGTAATGCCAGCCGACCGCATCTTTTCGATATCTACTCCTCCCGCTTGCGTGAGCTCACAGACGCTCCTGATTGGCTGTAAAGCCGTGATTAATGTGGGAGTAAACTAAGTACCTCTCATTCCTCCCCTCTGAGAGAGCTCGGCCAATCAGCTCTCTCTAGACCTCCGGCTGCGAGAGATTACAGCATACATACAGTGCTATGATGATGGGACTTTTGATAATGCCGAATAACAGAACACGGTTATGAGAGTAAAAACTCCCTTTATTTCTTGATATAATCCCCTGCTACACTAATGCACTTATCCCAGCGTTTCACTAGTGCTTGGATGCCGTCAAATTAGAAAGACTTCTCAGTATCCAGGAGCCATGATCGAACTGCCTGATTCACGTCTGAAACAAATAAAATTTCAATTTAAAATGCTGGCCTCCCAGGAACTCCTTTAATGGCCCAAATATGTGGAAAGCGAGGTCAGGACTGTACAGGGGATGTGGTCGAGTTCCTGTAATGTGCAAGTGGTGTAGGGTGAAACAGTGTATAGTGGTGTACAGTTCCCACAGACAGATGCGCCTCTTCTGCAAGTCTGCGTCAAGTTTTCCATCGATTTTTAACAAGCATGCATTCCACTTGCTGAATGCTCACAGGAACGACTCTGAGCTCTGCTCTCCCATCACCGTACTGTCCTTGGTTTCAACTGGTTTTATGCCTTCACTTGCGAGAAGTCCTGGTTTGATTGGAATTCATTCATTCATATGGGGCAATAATAATTAAATGGAAATCACTGGAGAGATGTTTTAGTAAATACAAGCGAATAGGAAGTAGACATACGTTCATGTAGTAAAATTTAACTATAGCGTTATTAAAAATAGCTTAAAAATAAATATCATTAATATTACCATCTATATATTTGGATATTAACATTAAACTTGTTAAAACTTTTTATATATACCTTCCCTACGTGTGCAGTAATAACTTATGCACACTTTAATAATGCATTTCTTTTATCTCAAAAGGTTAATGTACTATAGTGTACATGCACAGTCCAAATATATTACTGAAATCATATTCAAAGGTATTTCATATGTACATTCCCAGGAAAAAGATGCAGATTAAAGGGACAACATACTGTATAAGGATGCCACCCCACCAACAAGCAACGTTACGCTTTAGTAGTCTAGTTTTTTTTTTTTTTTTTTAAGTAAATGCACCTAGTGCACTTGTGGGTTGTACACTAATAGTTATCATACAACTATTGCTAAAATGATCCATCCATCCATCATGTGAGGACTGTAGCAGATTATGCAATCATGACAGAATAACAGTTTGCTGATAACATTAAATTCTTTAACTGCTTCTAATAAAAGCCTGAAGGAAACATACACGGGAGTTTCGAATACCGAAGAAATAACATTAATAGTTGCTTGTGTTATGATAGGGACTATTGGTCCATTCCTGTGTTACGCTATGTTGTGTGTGGGCGTCCCAAGGCAAACAATACTAAAACCCAGGGCTTAGTAGGACTGCTGCCTCAGGATTCGGTGACCGGTGGGGATCACCGTGTGTTTAGGTTCACCATCGGCTGCTTAACACGAGTGGAACCGCAGGAAAAGCTGATATAGTTATAGGACTGTTTATGTACATGTTCTTTTCTGGATGTGCGAGCCACCGAGACGTCTCCGAGCGCTCAGATAATGAAGCCCACGATGTTTTTACAGGATGTGCAGTTTGCAATTCAGCAACACAATGTATTTGGATGGACATTCCACATCTGAAAAATGTCGTTGTGAAACATAAACCCTGCTGCTATTTGAAATCGGCCGCTGCTGGTAACAGCTTCGGGAACGCGCCATATGTGAGCGGGCTCCGTCTCGGCCCTCGGATTTGGGTCTAATTTATAGCTTTCGCTTAAAAAATATGGAGAAAACGCTCCGTCTTAATGGCCTGCCTTGTGTTAGGAAGAATGGAAGCAGTCAGCCGGGTTAGATTCGCTCCCTCCTCTATTTGAACCAGACAATATCGCGGCCAAGTTTTGGGGGGGAAAAACAATTCCACAAAAGCCTGGGAATCCTCACTGAATTGATAGTCAGGTTGCTGAGGAAAAAAAGCCAGCCATCGAGACCACCCAGAGCTTTCTCCTGATGTGTCATAAGAAAGAGATGTTAAACTGAGGGGTGACATTTTCTCTGGAAGGAGACCACTGGTGTGGAACTTGATTTATACTCGGCTCTGTTGCAGATTGCAGCCAGTTTAAATGAAGCAATCCCCCCGGACGAATTATTTCGAAAAAAGGAAACACTTCATGCTTTGTTTTTTTATTATTATTATGATTATTTCTTTTTACTGCTGTTTTGTTTTGTTTTTAGATCATATTCCCGGCGCCGTTTTTTTTTTTTTTTCTTCATACAGTAAATAACAGATTCACTGTTAGTACTAAAGTTTCATTAGTCTCTATGCTTTCATTCATAATACACCTACAGGGTTCTTTTCATTAGCCAAATCGAGTCTACGCTTTGAGCTTCGTTCTTTGTGTTCCTTTGGGACGAGCGACAAAATGAGCAGCCGCATGTCAGCTCCCTCGCTCTGGTGCAGAATTAACCGGCGGCGACTAACGCAGTCTTGATTTCGGCGTAGCGTATAGACTCCGAAGAAAAACAGCCATCGGTTTTCCCTAAGTCGGACGGCATTGTGTAACCGCGTTTGGTGAACATGGTGACACCCTGTTTAGCTCAAGATGTAACAGACAGAACCATCTTTAATGCATGTTGGGTGTGTTTAACCTCCCTTCCCTTCTTGCAAATCCATCACAGCCATTTCGGGTCCCATGAGACGTCTGATTTTCTCGACACCCTGTAAAATTTCGATGGTATTGTTTCTATGCACAGTCTGCTGAGGTGAATGGAAGTGCACTGATTAATACAGCATTCGAATATGTCTCCTGGGATAAGCACAATCGGGCGAAACTGTCCTGTAAATTACAGAATTTGTTCACACACCGTCTGATTTCGTCTAGTCAAACATTGATTTATAGTTCATAATGTTGCCACCATATGATTCATTTATTCGCCTGTGCAGAAACTACTTAGGACCGATATCGCTGCCAATCGTGAATTTTGACAGACTGCAAGTGACGCACGTTCGAGGGCTGAGATAATGCTAAAAAGAATTTACCGCCCTTTTGACACACTCATGCCAAACCCAGTCAATCCAGTACTAATTTGTGCAACAATGTTCCATTGGTTGTAAATGAAAAAAAAAAACGAAAAAAACAACAACATCAGATCACATTTTGGCTTTTCCTTTAAGAAACTTTTACGTATGTACGTACATAAATGTTGCGGCACATAAAAACCGTCACCTAGGTGAAACCATGTGCGTTTCCGAACTCTTTTCTTTAAACTGCAATGTATTTTTTTTTCTGGAAAGCACTCCTGTAATCATAAAATATATTACACTTGTCCAATAACTGTGCTGTAATCCAAGAGACCCACCTACTGGTCATCGGTGCATACAAATATTTGCCATGTATTCAAGAACTTGATCATTTCAAATAAGATCAGGTAGGGACTGATACTGTACGGTGTTTTGCTCAGTTTGTGTGCGAAAGCTTCCTATATACTGTAATGCTGTGTGGGGACTGCGAGCGCTGGAGAGCTTTGTCCAAGTGTCTTTGTCCCTTATCTACATCTCCTGCTGAATAAGCACCGCTGTATCTTATAGATAATGCAGACAGAGACACAGTCATAAACGAGACGTCCTCCGAGTGGGAAAATTCCCGAGGGTTGCCCGTTTGTTGTTTGATTCTTTTCAGTGTCACTTGTCTTTGTGGATTTTTTTTTCTAAAAGCTGTTCGTTTTGGCAACATCATCATATTTCAAGTCCCAACTCTTATATTGATTCATATTAATTCTCCTTGATCACCTCAATAAATCCATAGAGGACAGAAAAAAAAAATAATAAAAATAAATCGACAGGCAAGCATTCATTAAAATTTCTCCCGCAGCTTGATATATGTGCTGAGCACTTTGCATATGCAGCATGCACGAATTGCCGAAAAACAGTCTTGGCTCGCTGAAAGAACACGACCTGACTGTAAGGCGTTCCAAAAAAAGTTATCACCTCCCTTAATGAATAAAGCGGTTCTTCTCGGGCACAGTGAGTAATTTAGTATGCATCGACACAACACCGGACTCGGCGTCAACAGACAGATGTTACACGCCTCTGCTGCGCATTTGTGATCTGGCAAATTAAACTAAACTTAACTTTCTGGCCTCTAAGGGCATATTTTCACAAGGGGGGCGTAAAGTCAAGGGCTCGTACAATAAAGTAATTGTGCTTGGCATGCTGAAGGCTTGACATTCGTATCGGGAATGAGAATGCTCTTTGTTCACGTGCAGTTGGCTTTTTTTTTTCCGACGATGATGCACCAGACAGCGGTCACTAACCCAAGTCCACCTCGGGCGTTCTGAGGCTCCGGCTTATTTGGCAAGCAAGCTTATTAACCTCGGCAAGGCTATTCATCAAAGGCATTTTGTTTCGACATGGCAGCTCCAACTGCCCACCTGATAAACCCCTAAACTGATGGATGGGTTTTCAAAGTGTCAGCTTAAACAGTGTCACTTTCCACACTCATACACGCACTTTCATCTGCCGGTACTGGATTCTTCTACTGTCTTTGTATTAAATATTTGTTTCCCCTGATCCAAGAAAGTACAGTCTTTAACCTTGTTCCCATATATATTGTTCCGGTTTGAAGATTTTAACAGAAAACAATAGTCACTCTGAATTGATCGAGCTACCTCTAGGTGGTGCTAGTGTGCTGACTAAAAATAAATGAAAAATACACCATTGTATAATTTGCTGTAAATATATGTAAAAAAAAATATGTACTGTAAATATAATCAACTATTAAAGCTGGGATACGTTTTTCTAATGAAAGAGTTTTCCGTGTTGGCTCCATGTCGCACACTGGGAGGGATGGAGTCACGTAAATACACATGCAGTAGTATGTTTTTAGGAGGACACTACATTAACACAAACACAGAGTGGGGAAAGTATTACTCACTCTCTCACTCATCGTGTATACTGCTTTATCGTGTATACAGGGTCGTGGGGGGCCTGGAGCCTATCCAAGGCGTGTACACCATGGATGGGGTGCCGATCCATCACAGGGCACGCACACACACGCTCATTCACACACGACGGGCAACTTGGGAATGCTAATTAAGCTAATCTGCATGTCTTTGGACTGTGGGAGGAAACCAGAGTACCCGGAGGAAACCCAAGAAAAATCCATGCACACATATCCAAGGCGAGAATCGAACCCGGACCCTGGAGATGCAAGGCGACAGTGCTAACCAATAAGGCACCGGGCTGCTGAAAAGAAAGCAACATTACTTCGATTAGAGGTTCTGCATGTCAGGTTTGGATTAATGGCCCAGCCCTGGTCCTTTACAACCTTTAGAATGGGCCATACTGTACTGAATTATTATTACTATTATTATTATTACTAGTATTATTGCTGTTGCTGTTCTTGCTGCTGTAAATACTCTACTTACAGTAACTAATACTTAGGTAAATTTACTGATATGTTGTGTTAATTTTAGTGGTATTTTAGTGCTACAGTAGTTGTAAAGTTGTTTGGGTAAGTCCAGATGGTCATAGAACATTTTAAAATAACAGGATACAGGCTCCCGAGTGGCCGGGAGCCAAGGGAGCAGAAATTGGCTGGGTTGTCTGGTTGGGAGGGATGGCATGCTCATGGAGAGAATCAATCACAGCAACGCTAACCAATCCGGGCATTCGTGAGCTCATGTATAAGGAAGAGGGCAGATAGCGCTTTCCACTGAATGTCGTGTGAAATCTGCTTTAAATACAGTTTTCCATTTGTTTTAATTTAGGAATCAGACTATGTTTTTTATTTGTTTTTTTGTTTTTTTTTATACCAAATCAAAGAACTGAACAAAAAGAAAAAAAACTTGCATGGAATTAAGTATGAACAGAAAAGTAGGATACACACTATTATAAAAAAAAGTGTACTTTGTTAAGGGTCAGATTTTCATTACAGTTTTTGTATATTAGTGAGTAAAGCACAGGCATAACATTAAAACCCATAACATTAAGCCCAGTATGGTGTAGGATCCCCTCGTGCCACCAGGGTGGGCTCTAAACCTTTGGGGCATGACTCCACAAGGCTGTCTGGGACTGGGACGTTAGAGGCAGGTGTTGTGAGTCGCGGGGTGGTGCCTCCATGGATCGGACTTGTTTGTGCGGCATATTACATAGATGCTTGATCCTGATCGTGATTAAGGGAGTTTTGGAGGCTGTATCAACAACATTGAACGTTTTGCTCCTGCTAAGTCCCATACACTGCGAGCTGTGATGCACTGAGCGTTCTGATATCTTTCCATCACCATCATCAGCCAGCATTTACTTTATCAGCAACTTGTGCTCCACTGGCTTTTCTGTGGGATCGGACCTGGTGGAATGGCCTTTGTTCAGCTCAGGCATAGATGAACCTTTGGTGACCATAATCCTGTCCAGTGTACACCTTGAACAGGGGAACATGCAAACTCCATGCACACAGACCCTGAGGTGGGAATCGAACCCAGAAACTGTAGGTGCACAATCGCTAAGCCACCTGGTGTTAAAACCTGATCAGTTTGCTCTGTGAGTGATAACGTCGTTTTGAAGAATAAAGCAGTGATCTCTGCTAACAAGTGCTTCATACACACAAGTTCATGTCAAATATGGATCGTATTGAATACATTCATCAACTGGACCATTATTCTATAGTAAAGAATCGTTTTTGATATATAAATATGATTAATACAGTATGCAACGTACCAAAATGTATTTGTTGCACTATTCTGTTTGGAAGACTTACGTACATTATTGCAGCTTTCGCAAACATCGATCCCCGTCGTCTGGAAAGACTTTTTCATTTCCTGGGAGAAATTCACAAACTCGGGCTTGGTTGACCTCAGTAGTGTCACTGTGTTCAGAGATGCGTAGGCAGCCCTGGCCTCGCTGTCATATTTGTCGCCTCTTCTCCAAGATCCGTCGCCTGTGCAGCAATGATTTAACGCATTCACAAATCACACACTAATCTGGATTCATTTGGAAGTAAGTTATTACGCGGGTAATTGTGTTGCATTTGAGATACTTCTGGGGTTAAAATAAATGTTAACAAAATATATTAAATAAAATAATAAATCTGTATATTCAATATAAATAAAATAATTTGTTCATAAAATGTATAAACAAAGGAAATAAACAAAATCAGTAGAACAAAGCATTTTAATTTAATGACCGAATGAACGATTACTGTAGGGCTTCTGTTTAAACATCTTTTGTCCTGAACTACAAACAAAGCATTTATTTTATGCACACAATATGTTTAGGGCCTGGAGCTCAACTCCTCTATGCAATCTCTATCCAGCAGAAGAGCTTTTTTAGGGTCAGAGTGGCTGCGGTGGATCCCTGTGACTACGCAGATAAGCGCTCTCTAGCAAGACATTGTGTGTGAGAGCTTTACCATAGAGGGAGGAGTTGAATAGCTCAATGTTGAAGAAGAGCCTGTTACTGGTGGTCAGTCTCTGTCTGTGGGCCATCAGCATGATCTCCCGGACCACATCTGTATGCGTGCACATGATTATCACTGCGAAGTAGAGGAAAAAATAAAAGAAGCCTATTAGCAATTTGTACGTAAACTTGCTGAAGTCATTATTATATGTGCTGATGATTAGGATGATGATGTTGTTGATGATGATGATGATGTCACCGAGTTTCCCTTAACTTTGCCACGGTCGTGTACGGGCATTTCCGTTTGTTTACAGCCTTACTTATTAACATTAATTGATTAAACGTGCTTTTCTGATTATGTGCAGGATTTAATTGGGAAGACAATAAAGCACACTACGCTCGTAAAACGATTTATAGACCACGAATCGAAACCGCACTCTAAGGGGCTCGTTTTTTTGACGCGGCGCTCAGTGCCAGGTTTCGATTCTCTGGCTTCGATTCAAACGTTACCAATGCAATTCATTTGCAAACAGGAACAGATGTACGTCTGCCTGATGTATACACGGCAACTCGGCATGTACGGATAATCATGCGAAGCCTTGTACATGCTGCAAAATAGCTTCATTTTCCAAGTCCGGTGTATGAAATGAAATATTTTCCCATGGAGCAAAGTGGTTGAAAAATAAATAAACAAACAAACAAGTACGCAAACAGATTTCGAAAAAAAAAAAAAAACCTTTAAGTGTCCCATAAATAGGAAGATTCAGAGCTCTGGAACACTCCCTACAACTCTGTCAGTGTCAGTGTAGCGTGCCGCCTGAAATATCCTCCGATGAGTGGGACAAACTTCACCTCAGTGCTCGTGTTCTATGGCACCCTTTAATTACAGAGTGCGTACAACACTACAGGCCCTGTGTTGACTCGACGCTGATTCCATGGGGTACAACCCCAGCCAGCAATATTTCAAAAATCTGGATTTTCCCACTGACACTAGTTACAAATGAGCTGCGGAATGTGAGGGGCAGCACATGGCATGCTTACTGTCAGCCGTGCCACATTTCACAGGCCTGAGGGTCATTTCGAAAGCGCAGTGGCGTAAGTGCTCGTACGCGTATGATGCCGCTGTGCAAACTTTGCGGCGTGCATATAATGACTCTGCTCAGGAATGATATCTGTGCTCGGTAGATTCCCTCAGGTACGCCCCCAAGGACCACTCAGGAGACCTGCACTGGGCCAGCTTATGGCATGAAGTGCATGTGATTCACTGTCAAAACATTGCACCACTGTATTCCATCCCCATCAAGTACACTTGATTCATTGTAACTGAAAATCTCAGCCTAGCTTGTTGCTTACACCTTATTATCATCATCTTCCATAGATGAACACTATAAATGTTTAAATCATGGCATATTTTGAATATTTTACTACAGGATCATTAAACTAGGCAAAAACAAGCTATTAGAATATTTACATGATCACAAATGTCCTAAATACAAGACCTTTGACGTAGATATGTGAGTTAATAATAAAATATACTTGCTTAGAACAATGCAGCAACCTACAGCAACCAATTAGAAAACTAATCTATTTAGTAATGTTATCCTCCATAGCAATCTTAGATTTTCTGAGCCTCTCGGAGTCTGTGTTGCCGCATGAAGACTGCTCCATCCATTCATCTAGGAACCTCTGTACTCCAACTAGGGACCGTGGAGTATGATTATTTACAGCTGTTATAAAGTAACAAGAGGAACATTGTGGCTTTTAAATGTTAAACATTAAACCTAGCTCTTTGATACATCACACCATGTGACAACCCTATCATTAAACACAAGGGGTGTTCAAGTGAAACCGGGACTTCTGACTGCAGAGTAAAAGAACCACCACACACAAACACAGACCGTACGTGAGGGTACTTTGTTTATAGTACAGCAGTGCATGGTGTAACTAAAATCATATGTGGATGGTCCACAACACTTTGGGAAGTTGGAAAAAATCTACTTTTGGTGGAGTAAAAATAAAATATTACTTTATGTAATATACTGTACTGTAGCTCAGTCATATATTATGACTGAGCTACAGTATGCTTGCCCATGACTTAGTGCCTGCTGATTTATTATCGCCGAAATTACAGGTGGCTTAGTGGTTATCCCTGTCACCTTCCACCACCAGGGGCCGGGTTCGAGTCCCACCTAGGCGTCTGTTTGCATAGAGTTTGCATGTTCTCTCTGTGCTTGGTGCTTGGCAAATCATCAAGGAGAGTGTAACTGATTCTTGGGTATATATTTATATTATCATTCAATTAAGGACCTTTCACTCACAGTAGTGGCATTTTATCAATGATGGAAAGGCTAAAGAAAAGGGTGGTGTAATCTCTAAATGTATTTAAATTTGATTTGCTAGGTATCTCTAATATTTTGGTCTTTAAAAACCCCAGTTACACTGCATTACTTGATACATTCATATTACAACACACAGTACCAAATCAGTATCATTGCTGTGCTCACAGATTTATATTAATGCAACTGCTGTAAAAACTTATTATTTCTATATTGACAACTTACAGAATTTCAGGATTTATGAAACAGAATGCGTAATTAAATATGGTGAGGTTTTCTGTCATGAGATGTTGGTTACATCATCCATATTTTCGCTTTTTGTAACAGTTGGAAGTAAAGCTGTGATTTAAAGATTTACAGGAAAAAAAAAGAGGGTATGATTATTTACAGCTGCTATAAAGTAATAACATGAACATTGTGGTGTTTAGATGTGAAACATTAAACCTATAAAACTCTTTGATACATCACACCATGTGACAACCCTATCATTAAACACGAGGGGTGTTCAAGTGAAACCGAGACTTCTGACTGCACAGTAAAAGAACACTTATGAGAGTAAAAACTCCCTTTATTCTTTATTTCTCTATATAATCCCCTGCTACAATAATACACTTATCCCGGCGTTTCACAAGTCCATGGAGACCATCAAGGAAGAAAGCTTTCTCAGACTTCATGTATGAAACACTGGCCTCCCAGGAGCTCCTTTAATAGCCCAAATATGTGGAAATGGCTTGGAGAGGGCCAGGGCTGTATTGGGGGTGTGGCAATAACTCCCAGCTGAGTTCCTTCAATGTGCAAGTGGTGTTTCCCACAGACAGCTATTAATTTTCAAGGGTCACTTGCTGAATTTTCACAGGAACAACTGATTCCGAGCCACCTTGGCTGTGAATGTTATTCACAAACATACAAGCTTTATTAAAATGTTTGCACCATTCAAATGTTTTACTGTGGCTAAGAGTCTCATCACTGTCCTGTATTTGACGTCTTCTGTAAACGTCAATCAGTTTTATACCTTACATCAAGAGATTGAATCACAAGTCCCGGTTTGACTCGAATGCCCTTCGAATTTCCTGTAACAGCATGTTCTTTTATGTTCAATTCCTTATTGATTCTAAATGAATAAGAGTAAGTTATTCATTTAAAGTTATTTTAGATGACGTCCCTTTATATGGCCTGTCATATCAATAAACTGATAAGAGTAACTTGATCACACTGAATTTAGCCTGTACAAATATAAAAATGTGTAGAAAATATCCCGGCAACGCCATGAACGAAATGAGGCATCAATATTCCCAATGAAGCCTTGCACCTTGTCCAAGAGAGAGAGAAAGAATAGTTTAGGTGACATGCATAGACCTGTATTATAAAACCAAAATCTGTAAAGGGATGCATATAAGTTACTACCGGGTCTTCATGAGGAATAGATTTTAGCTGGAAAATTCTAAACTGCAGCTCAACTTCAGAACGCCATTGTGTGATATTTTTTTATTCATTTCATATAAAACAAACACGTTACACCTAATTATGTAATGCAGAAAATATGCATAACACTGTATGATTTATGTAACAAAAATGGGGATTTTTTTTTATTTTTTTTTTTTACTTAAAGCTACCTTTCTATAACCCATACACTTCCATTCCGTTTTCCTGGTAGGACGAAGACAATAAATGAAAAGTGCTTGAGCTAATTTTGTCCTGCCTATCTTGCTGCTAGGAAATATGCACTGCAACTTCCCCGGGACTAGCTCTCCTGCTTCACCCTGATAACTCCGATAGCCGCTAATGCTTGCAGGTCCGTATCAGGAGGAGAGGAAAAGAAAAAGACCGGTTGCTTTCAGGCTGGACAAACAGAAGCAAGCTTGAGTAAGTAGATCACTAACATCCTACAACAGTGCAGGCTTGCCAAGCAGTTGTAAATATTTATCCCAAAAATGAGCAAACTACATAATCATGCTTGGATGTGATCCATTCCAATTATTAAATGGGAGAACAGCGATCCCTCTTTATGGGAATATGCCGCTTTTTTTTCTGTTAAAAAGGGTGTCCACTTCGTCCATTGGGATTGTAGCAGGTACAGCGAACAGATGGTACTGCTGATAGTGCCAGTCCCAAAATAGCGCCACCTACACTCTATGTCTTACCTGGAAACACACATTTCACAAGTCAGGCAGGATGAATTACTCCTCCCTCGTCCAATTGCTAAGGCCAGTATGGTTTGTGACATTTTGGTTTTTTTCATATTTTCTTTTTCACTATATTATAACAGACATCATTAGACATTTTTTTCCTTTCCAACCCTATCAAGTTACCAGTAGCAATCCAAATTATAAAGATTTCAGATTTCCAATTCCAAATTATAAAGCCAATCATGCTGTGTTCACCTCCCTGATGTGTCCATTTAAATTTGTAATGTCCAGGCTTTGAATAAATGAGGCGTCTACTAAGTGGACAATTTTAATTGTGATGGGTGTACCATCATCAAACCACCAAACAATCCGGGGCACAACCCAAATAATAAACCGTGATGAGATGTCTGGAGCAGGGCTTGTACAAGTATTGATATCTGCAGATGGGTATTGCACGCACAAGTATGAAGACCTGCAGAATCGCAAGAGACAGAAAATTCCAGTCTTAAGCCATAATGGATGGAAAAGTACAACCAGTACCAGTGTAGAGTGAGAATTTTAACTGCTTTAAAAATAGATTATGCTTTGGGCATTAAGTCTTGCATAAATAAAGATACAGAACAAAAAAATATTTACAATTCCTAAGCACAGGATTCGGTGACCATTGATTGTGTGCTGCCAGTGCGGCCACAACATCTGTGATTAAGTCATTTTAATCCCATCTCTTCAGGCTTGCGCAGATTCATCGACAATATGGATTTAGCCACTCATGATTGAAATAGACAAACTAATTACTATATGACGCATTAAACGTCAAATTCCAGATTTTGATTCCAAATTGGTAAAACCTCAAGATGAGCGGAAATCGTAGGATCGTCCAGGAGTTCCTCAGGGTTCGGTAATGGCTTGCGGAGGTTCAGGGGAAAATATAGCCAGCAAAACCCTGCTCAAAATGTTGAAAAGTAGTCACAAACTAAAAAAAAAAAAAAGATCATAGCCGTGCGTAGCTGGCTTGTAGCAGATCTTCTGGACATCGTAGGTTGTTTGTGCCTCTTGTGCAATGGAGAGTATAAAAATATCCCAAACTCCTATTATTTACTAACATTTAACTAATAACATTCCTGAAATTTCATGACTTGTACTCACGGTTAGTCAAGAATTGCCACGGTTTTGCTCAAACCCGCAACGCTCCAGCTCCAAACATTACGTGCGTACTCACAATCACATGGCAACACTGTGTGCTTAAATAGGGAGGATGAAGCATTTTGAGGCACAGCCCTAGGCTGTTTACTGAGAGCTTTTTTTCTTTCCTCTAAATGTGTTGAAATAGATGACATGAAATTTTCCACCATCTGGGTTATAAATGTTAATAACAAGGATGTTCATAAGAAGGTATCCAAAACAGGAGGGTCCAGGTAATTGTTACCAGGTGAGCTGACATTACATGAAAAAGATCAGTTGTAGGTCGCTGGAGAGATGAAGTAGCAGTCATAAGGTGTCACAGGGAAATTGAGAACATTTGTAGACGGTTTATAACAGTTAATAGTGTAGTCAAAAGTCACACTGGTCAGCCATTACATTTTGACCATCCGTCTAATATTGAGCAGGTCAAAACAGCCCTGACCTCTCAAGTTATGGACTCCACCAGAGATATGAAGGTGTACGGTGGTATCTGGGACCAAGTCGTCAGAAGCAGATCCTATAAGTGCTATACAGTAAGTCATGAGGTGGGCCCTCCATGGATTAGACTTGTTTTTCCAGTACATCCCACAGATGCTCGACTGGATGGAGATCAGTAGAATTCGGACACCAAGTCAACACCTCAAACTCATGTTTGTGTTCTTCAAACCATTCTAACGCTTCTATTGGATCGGACTACATGGACGAGCCTTCTCTCCCCATGTGCATGGGTGAGCCTTGGCCGCCCATGACACCCTGTTTTCCTTCCTGGGACCACTTTTGGTTTGTCCTGTTCACTGTAGACCACGAACATCCCACAAGAGATGCAGTTTCTTGGAGTTGCTCTGATCCAATCGCTTAGCCGTCACAATTTGTCCTTTTTTCTTTTTTTTTTTAAAGGTGCTCGAATCCTTACGTGTTCCCATTTTTTCTGTTTCTAATACAAGAACTTCAGGGACAAAATGTTCTCTTGCTGCCTAATAGATCTGTGTATATTAGATATGATTTGTGAGTGAGTACATTGTAAGCTTTCATGGCTAATGTCTAGCCAATTTTTTGAAAATTAAGGTACGTGATGTCGGAAATATCAACTGGTGAATATTAGTAAAAAGTTATTTTTATTACATCGCTCCAACATCTCCTACAGGTGATCAAGTGAGTTGAGTTGTGGTGACTGTAAAGGCCATTGCGCTTTCATTTCAATCCATTCAATGAGCCATCTAACCCAGTGCATGGGGGTGGAGTCAGCCTGAAAGAGACCACTCCCATCACATGTAAGCAAGTCTTTTAATACAAAGCAATGCATTGAAAGGATTGTGCCTTTATAGGTCTTGTTGTTAACATCATGTTGGTAAACCCGTAGAAGATAACTTCAGGATTTTACCAACAATTACTTTCAATCCGTTACTTTAAGCTATATCACTTAATTGCTGATTAAACATTGTGCATTAATTAAAAAATATATATATATATTAATCCAGATGCCAGAAGAGCAGGTGATGTGTAAAACTGAGAATTTGCTCAGTAATGAGGTATTCTATGAGCAATAAATAGTAATTAATAGTTTTATCATTAAAATGTCCTCGTGTGTAGAACTGTAGAGTAGTCTTGTGTTTGTTCTCTCTCTGACTGTTCTTTAGTCCTGTTCTGCTCGAGTAAGAAATGCAGCGGGGGCGGTGGATCACGGTAAAGCAGATGATATTCCTGGTCTGTGTGGGCGGCTCTCAGTTATCATCTCATTGGATGATAACTTATTAATGTTTTTATTATTATTATTATTGTTGCATTTTATATTGTGATCAAGCAACAAATGATAGAGAAATATTTTCTCATTTGCCTATTTGAATTTGATAGATCTGATGTAAAATTATTATGGTGCATTATGTTAATATGTTGTGGAATTATTATCAGCTTTCATAAATATGAATATGAGTATGGTAGCTTATGCAAGGGAGCTTGGCTGGCTTGACGATAATTCTTCAAAATTTCTAATTGTAGGGGTGCTAATAATTCTTCAAAATTATTGACACCCCTACAATTTATAATTGGTGACATCACTGAGGGTCTTTGTGCAACATATAAGAAGTTTTGAGACAGATTGATCCAGATCCACTACTACCACTACTACATTTCAAGCTCTTTACATTCTTAGCTCTTGTGCATGCGGTCTACCTGGCAGAGACAACCTGGTGTTAGCCTAAACTATCCTGGTAGAACTTATAAGGCCATCAATGGACCACTATCTGGGGAAGCATATGGTGGTGTTTTTTCGATGCACCCAGCCTTTTTTGGTGATGATATACACAAACAAAATTTTGATTTAGAACTGACCACAACACAGTTTCCTGGTATAGCTATCATGAGCTGCACATTCTGTGGTGTTTTTTTTTTTCTTCTTTTTTTTTTCGGAAATAGCTTCCTGTATTCCTGCAACTCTTACAAACAGCTTGTTGTCATCAAGGTAGCATCCAACTGTTAATTTTAACTGCAATTTTTAAAACCATGATTTTTGGCCACCCTGTTCACCCTGATCACCCTGCTAGACATTTAATATCTCAGAAATATTTGTGATTTCCTTAGTTATTCTGGTGCTTATTTGTTTGTTCGTGTTGTATTCCCCCTATTCTTGTGACAAGATTGCAACTATAAGCTGTTCTGATGTCACAGAAGGACGTGGCTAGTGCGGGGTCAATGACGTTAAGACAGTAGAAGAATTGATCTCTTTGATCTCTAACTTAAGAGATATAAGTCTTTAATATTAGTGCCTAAAAACATTTAACATTTTATTAGAAACAATTATCAGTGTTAAACTCAATGGAAAAGTAGTGCAAATGTGGAACTCAAACACTAGTGCAAACATTAGCATCAGTGTTTGAGTTCCACAGTGCCGCTACAGAAGGTACTTGTGCAGTTACTCTAGTTAAGTGAAATGTAGTGATTTATATTGTAGGTTTGTGAAATGATGGAAATTATGCTTGTTTAGCATTAAAGTTGAGGCTTCGGGAGCTGATCTGTGAGCAGAGTGAGGATTAAAGCACTGCTGCATCCCTCTGTATTTAGTGAAACGCGTGAGGTAAAACGCCGGTATCGCTATCAGCGGGAACAAAGAAAAAAGATAATTTTTAAAAAGTAAACATATTATCTGGAAGGTCAACAATTTATGTCTTATGAAAACTTTTTTTTTTTTTTTTTACATCATATGTAACCTTGTGCTGTGCTCTGGTGTGCCACTTATTACAGACCTAGCTATAAATGTGTACTGCACTACTCTGTATTGGGCTAAAGAATCATCTGCAGGAGCAGATCTGCATTAGACATGATTATGATTGCAAATATGCTATAAGAAAGGCAATCCCATGTAGATAAAACTTTCTTCTTAGTTACTGAATTTGCTGCAGACTTGTGGTCTGCTTGGATGCGCGTGGTGCCTGGGGATGGTTTCCTTTTGACCAGGAAGATGGTCTTAAACTCGGGTGATGCAGACGGCTGTTCTCTGATGACTTGTGAATGCAGGTTTTGTTCCTGAGCCTCAAATAATGAAGGTGGACTCCATATTAATGTAACACCTCTCCTGTTATACTAAACGTCCAGCCTCCTAACAAGCATGCGACTGATGATCAATTCCTGCTATCTGACATCACCCAAATGAGGATGGGTTCCCTGTTGGGTCTGGTTCTTCTGGTTCTATGGGCATCTCAGGGAGTTTTTCTGTTTTTCATCAGGGAGAAACTGATAGTTATAGTTTATGCATATTTCCTTTTCAGACTTATATAGTCTTATACAGATATATATATATATATATATATATATATTTATTTATTTATTTATTTTTTATTTTTTTTACATCGACCATTGTTAAAAGCACTATATAAATAAAACTGAATTGAGTTTAATTGAACTTGTACAGCTGAAGAATGGTGATGAAGCATGGAAACATAAAAGCATTGTTTATAATGACAGCTGAACCTCTGTAAAACCAAGACAGAGTATTAGAGCCTATAAACAGCACTGGCAGGAGTGAAAAAAACACATCACATGTTTGTACTTCTTGTAATCTTTAAACTTTAAAAGGGGTGGGAAATATCTGTGCATGCTCAGGGGACTGCTTAATCACACATTCCTGAAAACATAACTTTTGCTCCGAAAAAAAACTTCTGATCATTTTTTTGTGTTACTCGACCTTTTACCCATCTGAGCAGAAGTTGTTGTGAGAAAGTTTGTTGGTGTTGTTGTCAAGTGATGTGGAAAATATCTGGCTAGAAACTTGAAGGCACATACCTGGTGCATTAATAATGATGACTATAATAAAATGTACCTTCATGCTCGTATATGGACTTGACGATGTCGTCCACGTACGCGAGCGGCTCTTTGGAGTCCATCATGGAGACGGTGATGTCGTGGTGGCCCTCCAGGAGCACGTGGACCCCCTCGACGGTGAAGTAGCAGTTGCGTTCCTCCTTGTCGTCGGCGTAGATCAGGTGGACGCTCTTCCAGCGGAAGCGCTGCGACATCGTGGCGAACGTCTCGGCCATCTTGAGGTAGCTCGGCGCGATGCGCGTGAGCAGCGCGTACTCGGAGCCCTTGTCGCCGAAGGCGTACGCCAGGGCACCTGCCGAGACGACGGGGATCCGCCAGTGCGACGCGACGCGCACGACGGCGGCGGCGGCGTACTCGCACACGGGACCGAGGATCAGGTCGGGGCGCTCGTGCGCCGCGCGGTCCACGAGCGCGTACAGCGCGTCCTCGCCGCACGCGGAGCTCACGTAGCGCACGCTGAAATTGAGCCCGGCCAGGGGCCCGCGCGCCAGGTGCCGCCGCGCGTACTCGATCGCCGGCGCGACCCTGTCGATCGAGAACATGTACGAGTTGTTGCGAGGCAGTAGCACGAGCACGTCCACGTCCTCTTGCACTTGACTCGCGCTCGGCTCGAGCGCCCAGATCATGAAAACCCAGAGGCACAAAAAGCGCAACATGCTGCAGAATCTGGGACACTAACAACAAAGTGGCACTTTTTCAGCTTTCAGCTTTTACTGATCATTCCAGGAAAAAAAAAAAAAAAAAACACTAAAAGAGACTAAAACAAGCTTTCTATGTGACTTGTCAAGAAGTCACTCTCTTTCTCTCTATTAAATATATAAACAATATATATATATATATATGTATTGACTTGAATGAATAAAATGCTCTGCAAGGTTAACTTGAGCTCTCCAGCGCACAGCCCTACTTGGTTCTTGGTTCAAGTCTCTACATCTGCTCCTAAAGTTTCCCAGCGCTCTGTGTGATTCCTCTTGTTTGTGTGTATTCACCGGGCTGCTCGTTAACCACACATGCTGCAGTCGGCGTGTGGAATTTTGAAGCATCCTTTTCATTATTATTCCTGCGTCATTTGTGCGCAGCCCACCTCTCTCTTAAAGTTACAGTATCACTCAGGCTCTTACCTTCAGCACTGGACCTACTTCGAGACTGACTCTTACACCTACCAAGCCCATCACCCTTGCCTGTGCACTGTGTTTGCTGCACTTTTCTTTCTAATTGTGTTCATAAATTGCCCTTGGTGGTTTAGTGGTTATCACTGACACTTTGCACCTCCGGGGTCCGGGTTCAATTCCTGCCTCAGGTCCCCGTGCTTGGTTGGTTCCCTCTGGGTGCTCTGGTTTCCTCCAAAAAGCATGCAGATTAGGTTAATTGTTGTTCTCAAATTGCACGTAATGTGTGAATACGTGTGTGAATGTTGTCCTGCCACGGTTGTGAAATGGAAATAAATACAGTGATAATCACCACCGGCCTTCATGGTCCTTAGTTGGACTACAGAGGTCCTAGATGGATGGATGGATGGATGGATGGAAATTGCCCATAGTGTGTGTGCCCTACAATGGACTGGCACCCTGTCCAGGGTGTACCCCGCCTCATGCCCTAAGTCTCCTGGGTTTGGACTTTAGGCCCCGCAACCCTGTACACACTTAAGCGGTAAATAAGATTGAATGAATGAATGTAATCACTACCCAGATGCAAAAAAATTAAAGTAGATCAAAAGCCATTTAAAACCCTTTACATACAAATAAAAAAATGTAAATCAAAAGGAATTTAATTATACATCTGCTGTCATCTTCTATTAGGCCAATGCAACTCACCAACTACAGTATTACTCTTTTTAGGTGTTCTTGCAAAATGCTTGCTTTTTTACATGAAAAGCTCTTACACAGTGACATCTAGTGGACGATACCGTACATTACAGCAGCCTTGGTTTAAAAGGACCAGAATAAAAAAAACTCTGAAGTACAAACCTCTAATAATAATAAAAAAACAAGATTCCACTTCAGACCCTTGATTTGAATATATGTTTACATACATGTCGTCTATATCGTGGCAGCCTTCAGCATTTCAGCACAGATAGAAAACATGGAAAGATTTAGTAGGCCTCATTACGGTGGCAGTCTGAAAATGACTCACAGACACACACACTTTCCAGGCAAGACACAATATTTCATTCACGTCTCTTCTAAACTGTGTACCAAGTTTGTGGCAAATAAGCAATTTATCTGCATATAGATTACCCAGGACACTTGTTGAGCATTAAGCTATTAGGTAATTTTGGGTATGTGGACACAAAATGCTTACACACAGTTTATTGAACAGGCCCTTTAATAAGTGTTATCTTTAGCCTGTTAACGTCATTCAACCCAAATTATCCTCATGGGGCCATTAAAAGTGTTTTGGAATCCAACGCGGCCTTGAATATTAAGTACGTTATTACACGAGATTCTGTAAACTCTGCGTGGCTTTTTTTTTTTTTTTTACTCTGATAGTTGCTCATTTGGATAGTACATACGAAGATTATCTGTTAACAGTTGAAATGTTTATTTGGGTATTACATTGACTGAGGTAAGTTGTCATGGCTGGTGAGATGATGTCTTATGCAGTTATTTATTGCATTATTTGTGATGTCGTATTCAGTTAGTGCAATAAAACTAATAGGAATGGCATGTAGCTATGAGAGGGAAGAATGTACCCACAGATGAGTCATAGAGTTAAGTAATGTGATTCCTAGTAAAGTCCTAACATGGCAATTTGTACCAGTGCTGTTCTGATGACCCAAAACCTCATGGTCTCTCCTTTCGGTTCAGCACATGGTGAAATGTGGGACAATGGTCGATTTCTGCTCACATGCTCAAGGTTAGTTGGTCAGAAGGTTTCACAGGGACAGGTTTAACAAAACTGTAGACATGGCCAGAAAGCACCTTTAAAGAAATCTGCATGAAGATTGAGATCCATAAACAGAGATAACATCGACAAAAAACTCTTTGAGATGCCACGAGGAAGAAACCTTGAGAGGAACCAAACAGAAACAGGTAACAGTAAACAGATCCTTTTCTGGCAGACAGGTGTAGATCAGTAAAGGCAAACTATGATGGGCACCATGAGTATGGGATGGTCCTTATGATTAAAGGTTCAAATCATACAGTATGCATGTGAGAATATCCAGTGAAGCAAAGATAAATTGTTTTCGGTAGATTTTTAAGGTATTCATGGCACCATCAGAAAGTGAGTCACTTTGGAGCAGAAGCTCTAAGCTGAAGTAGAGCAGCCGGATGAATCACTGATGCATGACTACAAAGCCAAAACAGACCAGCAACATCCTACACGCAACACCCCATTCTGTCCAACAATCCCTTCGAGCCACACTCATGTCTCATCTTGACCCACTGTTACCCATGACACAAAGAAAACATGCCTCAGAGCCATGTCTCCACCGAGCACTCGAGGAGTTCAGACATTAAAAATCCTCGACTGTTTTCTTTGCTTCACTAACTCCCACACTAACTCACCTCTTACTAGGTTTTTAGCTTATTGTATCCTCAGATCAGGGTCTCTTTTTGTGCAAGCTTAAGATTCTTTTTTTTGTGTGTGTGTGAAAATTGTTCTGCATAAAGG
>JAOVVB010000029.1:5994736-6004986 GCA_028570985.1 Heterobranchus longifilis | reverse complement strand
CACAACAGATTTCCTCGCGATCGCAGCAGCTCAATGTTGGAGCAGGACTACCACAGAGACGTCTGACCTGCAGCCGTAGAGGGACAGTTTCGAGCCAGTTCGTTGCCTTTGACGGGACGGGGGAAAGAAGCATGGTTGACAACACGAGCATAGCAACTAAATCTGCCTTGGTGAGTGAGAATAAGATCTGCTTATAGCTTTATGGAAGGTGTAATATGGTTAGACTTGGTTGTCAGTTTACTGATAGATACCCAAGACAGAAGAGACGTCTTCGGGTTGATATGTGTCTCATTTTATTTAAACATTTCAATCTGTCATACAAGAACGCGCACGGAGAACTTTTTGCGCGTTCATGGTCTGCCTACGAATTAATGAATATCTGTGTCAATATGAACTCCTGTCGTTGTGCTTGTATGATTATTATTATTATTATTAGTTTGTTTTTAACACGCATGCACGGGCGTTCTAACTTTGATGTTGAGTGGGAACTTTTAGGACCGTCTCGTTTTTTAGGGTTATAGGATTCAAACCTGACTGTTCTTTTGCTCTGTCCCTGTTTTGCGCAGCAAGCCGCGTTTGCGTCTGCAAGCCCGCTGCCGCTGCTTGTGCCCGGTGCACACGGCCACCTCTCGGGCGCGCACTCGCATCAGCCCCCCGGCGGCGGCGGCGGCGGCGGCGCCGGGATGAAGCTCGAGGCTGTCATGGAGAACCTGCAGAGACAGCAGGCTGCGCGCTTGGCGCTCGAGGAGAAGCTGCGCAGCCAAGCCGAGAAGGACAAGGACCTCAGGGCTGTTTTGCAGCAGCAGCAGCAGCAGCAAGAGCTCGCCTTCCGTCACTACCAGGCGTCGGTGCGTGGAGCCCTGGAGGCGCACAGGATGGCGGTGGTTCAGCCGCGCGCCACAGACGACTCGGACGCGGACGACGAGCGCACCGCGCTGGACGACGACGAAGACGAGAGGGACATGGAGGAGGAGGAGGAAGACGACAGCGCGAACGACGACGGCGACGTCTTCGAAGGACCCCTGGCGCACTTCGCGCCTCGCCACGCCGCGCGCTCCGGGGACGCCGAGTCGCCGAAAAGCGCGCATGCGCTCTCCAGAGTTCAGCCCCCGTACACGGTGGCCCGGGAACCCGAGTCTCCGAATGCTCAGCCCCAGCATCACGAGTGGACATACGAGGAGCAGTTTAAACAGGTAAGAAAGCATAAACAGGAATATTTATATATATATATATATTTTAAAAAGTCAGTTTAAAGTCCTGGACACACCACATCACCATAAATAACACATCTGGGATGTTGCTTTGACTCCTGCATCATTCACTTTCCAAACTAATAATTATAATAATAATAAAATGTCTTTACAGTGCCAAAATGATTACAATCAACTTATTTCTTTGCCTTGTGCATCTTAACAATCTGCACAAAAACTTATCTTGTATTTAACCTGTGTTATTAATCATACCCTTATTCTGTAAATAAGTAAGAGAAACCTGAGGATATTTACACACATGTAGTTGAATATACAGTATGTACTACTAATGTTTACACAGTTATGCCATGAAATCATACTGGTGTAGTCCTCCTCTAATTTTCCCCAGAAGATAGCTCAAGTGTGTTCCCTGAGGATAATTTAGATTGATACAACAAAGGCCAAGCTCTTAAGCTAACTCAGATCTATACCGAGTGGGCCTGGATGGACTTTTCATTCTTTATTTATGATAGATCATCTTAAGCTAGGGCTAAATGAGAAATGTACATTAGGGGCTGCATTAGCGTATGCACCGGTGTAATTTAAGCGTAGAAATGTAATTCAAATAAGAGTATTAGCCTTAATTGAGGTTTATATAATGGAACATGAGGCTATAAGATCCCTTCTTCTCCTTTTCTTCTTCTTCTTCTTCTTCCTCTTCACATATGAAATCAGCCGTTCATGGAAAACTGATGGGTGTAACATGAAATATTAAATTATTGTAGTAATAATGTGAAAGATATATATTAAAAAATACACAATATACAATGCAAGGTTTGAAGTTTGAAGTTATCATGATTCATATGAAGGGAGGTTTGTAATGGTTTAAAATTCTACCGAAATAGCAAGCATGTTATCAAACATCTTAATTAAAGCTGTTTGAAATGCAAATTGTTTCTAAAAGCGATAAGTTTAAATGCACCTTTTGATTGCACAGGCTTTGCTAAGACGTAATTAATTTTCACAAAAGTTTAACAAGTGCAGTTTGTGATCAATTTTAAGATATTGTCACAAATCAGGAACAATGAAAGGATGCCTGTGGCATTTGGCAGACTCAGTGGAGCCGGTATACTGCCTGTTTTTGACATTGCACAAGAAAACCAAATTTAAAGGCAATAAATGACACTTTGAAATAAGAACAAGATGTGGCTTTACGGGAAAGGGGGGCGGATTTCGTTGCACACAGTAACCACGCTTCTTATCTCTGCATTTATGACAGGGACTAAAGGCAGCTTGTCTGTTTTGTTTTGTGAGATTAAGTATTGTTTGACTTTTAGGCAGGAAAGACAACACTTCTGAACAAAATAAGGCTTATAAAACATGAATTTTTCATTAAAAAAAAAATGGTTCTAAATAAATTATGACTAATTAGATGTATTTTGTTTAGTAGTAAATGGTTTCTATAGTTTTTATCCTTTTGACCGGGTTACCTTAGTACTTTATATAACACAGTACTTGAGTAAAAAACCTTAAACCGTGGGAGAATCAAAAGGCAAGTCACCCACTGAGAAAAAAAACCTGCGAAAGTAAAAGTGGAAGTCCCTGCTATATCATAAACTGTTGTTTAAAAAAAAATGAGTGAAGGAAAAAAAGGAGGTGAGGAATTATGTGGAGGGGTTGGCAAGAGAGCAGAAAACTAGGGTTGGTAGCATTCCAATCTGGCGCTTGACCAAAAACGCTGGAATCTCCATCTCTCGCAGTGTGCGTGTGTGTCGGCTGGTAGCCAAGCCATTACGAAACAAGAGCAAACTGCATACTTCGACACAAACCAGCCATACAAATGTGCACGTGCGTGAGTGTGTGTTCACAAAGAGGAACACCTAGTGCAGATATTCACATGTACTAATACACATGCCCCTCATAAGCCTGCGAGTGTAGTTTTAGGATTTCCTGTAAAAAAAAAAATTTTATTAGTTTGACATTGTATTCACACATTTCTATTCAGAAATGTTTATTGTTTTTTTTTTCATTTTCTTCAAGATGATGTAATCAGTTATCTCCTCCCTGTAAAATGATGACAAAGATCAATGTGTCATTTAAACACTAATATAATTATTTGCCATGAAATAAGGGTTCCAGTAAAACAATGTGCGTCTTTCGTTCCTTTAAGAGAACCTATCCGATTGCTCGGTTTGTCCTGACCCTTGGATTCAGAGCTCAGGTTAGATCTCGACACCCTCGTTGTCATCCTGATGTTTTGAAAACATTAAAAACTCACAGAATGGCTTTTTTCCCCCATAACGAGGCTCTTAGTAGGCTTATAGAAGGGGGGCTGGGAATTGATGACGGGGTGATGGGAAGGCAGCATCGGTGTATGATTTCACTACAGAAGCCTGCAGAGAGGTTTGTGTTTCCCTCTTTTGTTTGCTTTGGCAGATCTAGGCTAATGCCCGGCTTCTTAACTCTGAAAGCGTTAACTCGAAAATCTAGTCAGTATTTGCTGTAAGGGTAATGCACTTGTATGCATTATTACAGCCAGTTTTTCTATATTTTTATATGAATGAATAAACAGATTTTTTTTCATTATCGTCGTTATTCTTATGCACATTCTTGAAATATTTTATTTATTTTTTTTTTTAAAACACCTTTCCCAGATATGGAAAAGATTACTTAGTATTAAAGCAGCTGTCAGTGATCTAATTCATATTCTGAGGAACTGAAGATAGTAGCTAAACATTTCTTGGACAAAAAAAAGGGAAATGAGGCAATTGTGAAATCACTGAAAGGAAGGAGAAGTTCCTTCTTAGGCAGGAAGCCAAAATAGCTTTGTGATTAAACAAACATTGATAACACACAGGGGGTTTCATAATACCTATTCTTTATTTTGCAGTACACTTTAAAGGGATTAAAATATACCCATTTGTCCATGTGCACCAGAGCTTGATTGATGGTAGAAGGAAGCTGGATAGATCAGACATAACTCCTGATTACTGTGATCTTTTTAAAATAACCGACCCATTGTTTCTGACTTATACAGCACGGACAGACGTGTATCAGAAGTTTTTTTTTTTTTTTTAAGTCCACTCCAGCCCCTTCTGTTTGACTCTGAAACGCTGAGTCCAGAATGTCATTAAGCTGCACAGCATGTGGCCTGAAACATATGCATGAAACAAAAGCCTTTATATGACAAGGAGGTCATGTTTTTTTTTTTTCTTTACCCAGTAGCAGCAGCGTTAATGTACTGTGGAGTGTCAGCCGGCCCTCCAGACCGTAAACCAGTGGTCACTCATTTGGAATATATTCCATTCATTAAAAAAATTAACACCGTTTCTGGCAATTTAGGAACTTCTGCAAGGTCATTATCACACAAACCATATTATCCAAACTTCAGAATACGTTTGAGCCAGCTTTTTTTTTTTAAACACCGGTCTCAGATCAGCAGCTCATAAATAAACACCAAAAAAACCTTCTTTGTTGCTAAGTGACTGGTGTCTTGTCAGAGCACTCGGTTCTAAAGCTGTGTTTGTCAAAGCCCAGCTCTTTATTCAAGATCTGTCAGTGAAAGTATGCGTGGAACTTTTTCACCATAACTCAAGCAAGGAGTGCCAATAAAATGCCTTTGGGGACACAATGTGCCATTGAAGCGCTTGTGTTTTGTCAGCAAAGGGCTCCTTATTCATTAAAAACACAGCCTGACTGGCTTGTTTGAACAGCCTTCTTCTATGTGAGTGTTAGATTTTTATTTGTGCTACCCCGGTATTGCTGAAACTGCCTTAAGTCACTGGGCCAGCTTGGTCAGTTTGCGCAGTGGCTGATTGTGATTTCAGAAACTGGATTAAAGTTGAAACCATGATCTTTATGTTTGCTGCCTGTGTTCATTTGGCGAATACTTTGAATTTGTTTTCAGTCTTTTTACTCCTTTGTTGTCTGGTCATATATACTGGAGTTGGTTATTTTTAGTTTTTGTTAAACCTGTTTTTCCCCCATTGTCAAGACTAAAAACAAACAGTCCCCTTTTTTCAACTTTCCAAATATAAAACTATTAATAAAACTAATCCCAGACGTCCCAGAACCTTTCTTCCTTTTTAATATGCAATTGCTCTGTAAAGGTTCTGTCTTAGCTAAAACATGTAAACCATACATCTACAATTGTGTTCCGAACATTCATTAGCTCCCTCATAGGGACATGGGCACATTTACTTAACATTACTCTTTTTACTTTGGTTACTCAACCGTACTATGGTCCATTCACCTGACAAGACTAAATAAATGTGCCAAGTTGACCTAGCTGAAGGTATGTGGGGTTAACAGGCTACTATTACTGAGAAAAAAAGATACATGCATATGTATAAACATACTTTGATGCTTTGACTTGTTTAGGTTAGATAAAAATAAACAAGTCACGAGCATCAAAGTATGTTTATATATCATTAACATTAGTATTGCTACTGTTCGTATAACTTTATTATAGGTATTATAGTATACCTACATTAATTTACTAAATATTAATTACTAAATATACATTTTATATATATTTGAGCACTAGACTCAGTTTTTGTTTATGTCATATTTGTTTGACTTTGAATTTGAATCCAAACATTTTCAATGCGATTTTCCTTACTGCATAATCAGAAGGGTACTAGTATGTTTTGCCGTCTTCCTTACTGCATGATCGAACTAGACCATTCCCTGATCTAGTTAACAGCCTTGAGAGCTTTTTGTTTAACACATCTCCAGAGCCCTACCCTTAGAAGGAGGTGTGATCCGGAGCCATGCGAAGTCCACATTAGCCAGAGTTTCACAGTACAGTAGTTGAATGGTTTTCTCAAACTTGGCGTCAAGTGATTACAAAGCTTTTGCCTTGAATTGAGGGTTGTGGAGCTTGATTGTGCATTGGCTTTCAAAGCATGTTATTAGGCATGCAACTATTTGAGGTTAGAGATGTTTTGGTCACCAGCAGTCAAAGTCATGCACAGATGCATTGCGAGATCGGGTGATACATTGCTTTGAGTTCAGTAGGCAAATTAATCTCTTTTACATAAAACCAGTGTGCTGTGGACATTATGGGTTAGTCTTGGCTAGTTTTTGCAAGTAACCACGTTCATCAGTTGTCTGATAAATACACGTAGATATACGTTCAACAACAAGAGTTTTGCATTGAGATACTAGAGATATGAGTTACCATTTTGAACCATATAACACCCCTGAGCAAGGTTTTATGTCACTGTTATAGGACATGTACAGTATTATTACAGTCTCACCTATTGTTCCGGACAATAGCATATATTTATGTTAGGTAAAGTATGCACCCTTTAAACGCACATACAAAACCAATTTGATTCCACACTAGTCTGTTCCAACTACTGCAGTGAATGCTCAGTGATAATCCAAGTATTACCATTCAGGAAGATAATCAGTATCTGAATTTGCATGTAAATCTCTGTAAATATTTGTATTTTTTCATTAGTTAGGGTTAGTTATAACAGGAATGGACTTATTATGGCTTTTTAAAACAGTGTAGTGTACAACTATCCATATGTACTGTATGTAAAGTACAATAATGTGCAAAAGTCTTGAGCAACTCCTCATTTCTTCATATTAAATGAAATTCGAATAAAGATTTTTATACAAATAAAGAGATGAAATGTTTTACTGTGACAGGCTGCAAAAAAAATTGGCAACCTCAGCAGCAACCTCATTTCCCATCTCGTCTGTTCCAACCACTCAGCATTCAACTGATCATCTGTCTTCATCTGCACCCGTTTCTTACTGGTTCATGCCTTATGCTAGATGTTTTTATGCTTGGATGATTCATAGGTCACTGTGTAGCTTAACAAACAAACAACATTCCTCTGAAACTGCTCTGGTACTGGACTGAAAATACCAAAAACGTAGCAAAAAGGTCCTTCAGGAAGCCTGGAGCACTATTCCTCAAGACTACATTAAAAATAGAAGAAAGTCTGACTCTTTGCAAGCAAAGAAATGAGGGGTGGCTTAAGACTTTTGCACAGTATACTTCACAAAGTTTTCAGTCTTATAAACAGCAATAAGCTACCCGACTTTACTTTAAGCTTAAATAGCTTGATTTCCAAACGATATCAATAAAACATTCCTTCGCCTACAACAGAAATACAGGAGGGAGCTCGAGTCGCATGTCATCAGTCTCGCTCCATATGGCCCTACGTGTCAGCGTTAATTACAGGAAGGACTGGTAACATAAGATAGGTCAGAATCAAGCACGTAGTATACCCAGGCTGAAGGCAAGCATCAGATATTCACATCTCCAAGATTAGCTTCCTCAACTACCCCCACACAAACACACACCGGTTTATTGAGTTACAGAAGCCTGATTGGTTTGCGTGGGTCATACTGTACTGTAGGCACGGAAACAACGACAAGAGTAGGAAGGTTTGGATGGTTTAAGTTGACCCTAATTAACAAATATTTGTTCCCAGTTGCCAAAATCTAAATCCTTATTAACATGCTGGAATTAGTTTTTTTTATTTTTTTTATTAGAATTAGTTGTTTGTTTTGTTTTTAATGGAGCTCATGCTTTTCTTTTTCTGATTATGTAACTTGACAAATTAGGAACACACATTCAGTAACAGATTAAAACCTCAAAGGAATCCAAAACAGGTTCTGATAAGTGTGGAACTTTGCACATGCCCATACTCTTGTTGGGAAAACAAATGGTTTTTTACGACCTGCAACAGCCAAGGCATGAATGTAGTCAAATGTAGTGAGCCCGATTGTGAATTGTGTAGATTTTCACCTTGAATGCAAATCTACCCGAGCATTGACTGTGGTGCAGAGGGGCCGTCCAGTGTAACATAAGTGAATTACCTCGCTGCTAATGTCACTAACAGAGGAGGTCTGTTTGTTTTGATGATTGAGTGGCCTGCTAATTCAGTTTAGCAACTGATCCCTTTGCACTAGAGGAGAGAGAGAGAGAGATAAAAAATAGAAGCAGAACGGAAGAGGAAAAAGGAAAGCAACCAGCTAATTTTTTTTTTTTTTTTTTACATAAGAATGCATCTTTTTGTTACAATATAAAACTGTATAAAGTGCATTTTTTTTACCACCTTCTTTTTATCTGCTCTTTAATGGAATTTCTGCGCTGTTACACAGAAATGATTGTACATACACTATATATTGTATGTAAGTCTCAAATATGGATGATCTGTGAGTAAATACCACCTGCCATGATTTCAACTGTGCCCTTGACATGTGTTCAGTCAGGAAAAGACAGCCAACCTGGGAGCGATGCGGGTAATTCAAGCGTTCCTTTCCGTGGTGCTGGTGGTGGTGTTGGTGGTGGCTCCTCGTCTCTGATTCAGGAGGTTAGTAAAATCCCCCGTCACGCTCCCTGTTTCTGTCACTTGAGTCTCACTCACACCCCACCCCCTCCCTGCTTTACAATGAGAAACGTTTTACTAGTCTTACTTGTCCTAGCCATCTAACATAGTGACAGTCAAGAGAACTAACAGCCTTCTTCATTCTGACCCTGATCAAATCCTGAAAATTATTGAATTAAAGACGAATACAGGTTGTAATAATCTTTGCATGATGATGAGAGTTGATGAATGAAAAAAGAAAGGATTAATGTTCATTCACACCTTTTGCAAGGACACACCAGGTGTTACAGAGACAAATCGAGTTGCTTCGGCGACATCCTTCAGTGATGTTCCAAGTCCAGGATCCATGGAGTTCCATGAATTAGTGCCTTAAGCTTGTCTTACTATTTACTTCTCGGTCTGCATGAAGGTGAGAGGGTCCGCTTTGTTTTTAATGGCCTCCGATGAATTCAGGGGTCAATTAGAGTCTGGATTCCACAGCCATGTGATACGACTCCCCTTACCTGGACAAAAGAATTCTCAATCCCTGTCTCCACTTTTGTCCCGCAGGCGAAGTCGTATCTCGTTTCAGTTCTCCCTAAAAACCCAAGAACATTCTCTTACCATGGAACTAATTGACTTTTGTTTAGCTCAAAACGGGAATACACTAACACCCACGTGCTAAAAGAGTTGTGTCACAGGGAAGACACAGGGTGCTATTTCCCAACACAGAAGCAGGCCATGGTTAATAGTCTGTACTGGAAGCTGCTGGAGGCTGTTTGTTTAACAGGTTTTCACCCCTGCACCCCATTCCTCTCCCACAGCTGTACAAATGATTTTTCAGGCCTGATGGGAACAATGAAGCATTTTGAATGAGAATTAAAGTTACCTTCTGGTAGCTGAAAATAACCGATTACTTACACAGTTGAGAAACCAGTACAGGGAAGTAGGCAGCCAGTGAATCTCTTTATAACTTGATACTACAGAGTTGCATTGACCTCATATACATCCTGCCTTCAAATACAAAGTCGGGGGAGTAAATTTATTTCAGAAACCCGAGACAAAATTAATATTAATATGGGATGTCTCATTATGTATGATATTTGAAATCGAAAGTCAAGCTGTTAATATTTCTTTTCACTGAATTGACATCCTCACATTTTTTTAAAAATTTGATTTAATAATATACAGTATATTTCAATATAAAGCCCTAGTGACTGGAGCAGACTCCAGGTCCGTCACAACCCTGACCAGGTTAAAGCATTTAATGAAGACGAATAAAACAATCTTTGATGTCTATGATAAGTGTTATGTGCACAGAGACTGACTATAACTCTATGAACAATTCATCAACCCAAGTGTACCACTGATACCACTGACATGGTTTAAAACATCCCAGTATCACCTGAACGCTTGTACCAATGCAAACTAAAAAGAAATAAATACAATAATAATAATAATAATAATAAGTGATTAGTGGAAATCCGGGGAAAGAACATTATATTCATTACACTGCACTCCAGGGAAAGACTAAAATCAGTAATTGTACAGGCACAAAGTGAAAGATATTTTTGATATAACACAATTATCTGTAGATGTACCTAATAATCCTAATAAAGTGCTCACTGAATACTAAAAACTGTGATGTTCAAAACGAGACCAGAGAGCTACTAAAAATAAATAGCTTAGTGTATAAATATAAAAAAATAAATAAATAGTGTATATA
>JAOVVB010000029.1:5955419-5977463 GCA_028570985.1 Heterobranchus longifilis | reverse complement strand
ATATTATATTACTGATTTTTAAAAAGATCTTAATGATTAGATGGTAAAACTATAAAACTATACCATGTTCAAAAAAGTTGTTACATTTGAAGAAGATATTATGATTACTGTGCTTATTACATGTTGCTAGCATTGCTCTTATCAACACCACTAGCCTGAAGATATTTTCATCAGGTATCTAACCTAAATCTCCTTACCATACATTTTTAGTGACACAGTCTTGTGTAAATGTCATGATTTAGCCAGAGGTGGCTAAAGTGCACACATGCCCTCAAGTAAAACTCCTTAGTCAAGCATTCAATTGTTTACTCAAATTGACTTGCTAAAAAAAAAAACTTGTGTATTTTTTTTATTTTTTTATTATTTTTTTTAGAAATTCTACATGAAGTATGAGTGGAAGTACAAGAAAATTGAAAAGATTTTATGTGTTAGCGCTTCAACGATTCAAGGAATGTGGGCAAACACTATCTCAAGCTAGCAACAATGATAATCTCTGAGATGTTAGCTAGCATGATAATGACTCTGTTTTGACACATAGGGTGTTAGATATTCTTTAATGTCCTGACTAAAACATGCAGCTTATTTACTTTGTACTTTGCTGCTTCCCACCTACAGTCATTGTTTTAGACGGCATCACAGAGTTAAGCTAACATGTACACAGAGAAGACACACGATCTCGAATGTGAAGTGAATGAAAAGACGCTTGCTGGCAAATTCGTAATTCTTTGACATTCTTTACATTTCTTTCTTCTGCCGTCAGTGATTGCGTGAGGTACTTTATGGTAACATGATCACCTTTCTCTTGTTTGCTGCTGGGCTACATTCTTTTAAACCTGTGCATGTGGGTAAATTAGTACTACTGTGATTGCTACTGCAGTATTCCTTTGCACTTGACTGTGGTTCAGTAATGCACGTGTAAAGAAAGGTAAGAATACAACTCAGGTTAATAGACTGTCACTATTTTCTGTTTTATGTTCTTGAAATCATGTCTGATATGCCCATTCTGTACTGGCGTAAAGAATGTAGCAGCTTCCTCTTCTGTGTTTGTGCATTATTAAAACACACACACACACACACACACACACACACACACAAATGACTACCACCATCACCACCAGTACCACAAGAAACATTTCCCACGAGGACTTTGAAATCTACATCAGGCCACATTACTATGAATACAGCACTCTGCTTTTCTAATGATTTACTCACTCACTCACTCACTCACTCACTCGCGCAGCCAAAAAATCATTTTAATCTCCGCTGATAAATCTACCTTTTTATAAATTAATCATCAACAACAGGGGCGAGTCAATATATCAACCCTGCCATCATGCCATATGTTCCAGACCTCCCTTTATACTTGTGCTTTGAGCCCATTTAAGACATCATGAGGTGATTATTGATTGACATTTTAATGTTATACACTGCATTGTTTTCAACAGGCCCACCTTCTTCTACGACTCTGTTATTTTCCTCGCACCTCTGTACTTAAAAGCCTTATCTGAGTGTAATTTTAAAACAGCAATCATAATGTCTGTACGATCATTATCCCAGGATAGATCATAACCACTGTTTTGTTTTGTTTAATTTTTTTTTTTTTTAAGTAGGCAAAGCAACTATCGTTTTTAAATACTACTCTACATTTTGCAAGGGCAGCATATGTCTTTTCTTAGCTAAGTAGGATCAGCAACCCTTTTTGCATGCTTTATTTTTCAAAAGAAACGACCTTTAAAGTCCACCAGAACATCCTATGGAAGCTAGACGAACTATGTACACATATTCAAATAGGCATGTCACTTTACATTAAATTTCAATATGCAGTTTGGTAGTATAGTCTGAGGGTTGCTAAAGATCGTCTTGAGTTGATTCGTTTCGTGTCCGCTTCCATATGTTCACAACTTTCTATCACCTTCGAAGATTTCACTGATTTTTACAGCTTTTTCCAGACACCATCTATTATAGATGCCCCCAAAGAATGCAATATTAGTTGTTGAAGACAATCGCTGAGCTGTCTAGGTCTATTTATACTTTTCTAAAAATGTATGATGACTCAACGGAGACTTCCCTTCAAATAAAAGTAAGCCCAGGGTCATTTACATAGAGAGAGATGAAAAAGCATGAAATATGCTGTCTTGTCTCTTAAGAAGAGCTTTCTCTATCTATAGGTAATTGAATGCATTGTGAACCGATATGTTGTAGAATTAGTTTCAGAAGAACCGCCATGAAATTTGGGTTGCTAATTGTGACAAAGCAAGCGCTGACATGAGAAAAGAGCGCGAAGACATCAGGCAAGGAATCTGCCATGATAAAAGGCAAAAAGAGACAATAAGGTAGAGAGATTTGGCAAAAATGAATTGCCGTGGTGTTGAGTGCGTAGTATAAGGCCAGAGGGCGTGTGGCTTTGAAGTGGTGAAGATTAAGGGAGCTGAGTCTGTATTGGAGAAGTTTGAAGGTTGGTAATAATAGGGGGAGAAATAATGGTGTGTAGGAGAGGTTAGGTGCTTGCTAACCTTTAACCTTTCCAGACGTTTTTCCAGTACATTTAAATTATTATTAAAGATGATGGTGAATTAAAGTTTTAGATTTCAGTCTCAGTCTTTTCTTCTATTTCAGCGTGGTTTGAGGATCCACCTACATATCTAAAATCAATAAGTTGTAGCAGTAAATTTGAGATAAAAAAAAAACAATAGTTGAGAAGATTTAAATGTCTTCAATATAGTTATATTCAATTATATATATATTTTTATTCTACTCTGTTGTACAGGATATCAAAGTGTACATTCTAAACAGTTTATTAAAGTTGATGTCTTTATGATGTATGCAGGCTTTTGTTTTCCTATTTTTTAAGTATGAGGAAAGGATAATTAACCCTGTCTAATACTAGAGCTTGATAGATGTCTGTGTTTAGCACCTGTCTGTGCAGGTCTTATTGCTCCTCAAAGAGCAAAGTTGATAAGGGGGCATACAACTCTCCCACACCCATCATAAAAATGTCTGCTTTCAGATTTTTCTTTTCCCCCTGATTTTGAAACAGACATGGTTAATAGTTAGAATATTTCAAATTCAAGATAATATGTAATGGAATGGTAAGTGACACCTATATAATGCAGTGTTTAGAGGTTAAAGTCCACACAGTGTATGTATTCATTCATTACATTAGCTGGTACAACAGTTTAAAATTTAATAGTGTAACTACAAAAATTGTTAATCAAAGGTCAGATTTTTGCCTGTAACCATGTACTATGAAATTGCACCTGTAGTTGAATATTAGCTGAGGTCGATGTGGAAACTAGTACAAAAAATTGCTTTAAGGAATAGACGGATGTATTGTATTGTAATGGATGGATCATTGCATGGTACATTGCTGAATTATAACAAGTATAAATGAATAATCTATAGTCAGGCAGCATATAATAAACACAGTACTGCCTGAGTAACCCTGTCTTTTTCTTGCCTTAATTAAACAGAGAAACAAAAGTGCTGTGCAGTTTAACTTCTAATCCTTAAATTACGCTTCGGGGACATGCTATAAAAGTGTCTCGTTTTTGTCAAATTATCCACTTTCGTTTTTTTCTCTCCGTCTTCTTCTTCTCCTTCTTTTTTAATGAATGAGGTTAAACTGGGGGCTAACCTCTGGAATCTGATTTACATTAAACCTTAACACGGCTAAAGGTAAAGTCAGTTTACGAGAACCATATGCGTATCAGCGTAGGGTATCTGGAAACAGGGGTGGAAATGCAAGTTTAAGCGGAAGTATTCAGAGATAGCGTTTTTGGTCTCACACTTGCACATAGCTTAAGTGATTTGGAAAGATGGAGGTGGACCTGTTTGTTCTCATTCCTGCGCGTTCTTCTAACAGACTATTCATAATGGATAAGCACTTGTGTAGAGAAATACTGTGTGTTTTATGTGACTCAAACAGATTAATCGTGCAAAATATAACCATGTAAACAATCTAAAGTCAGGCTGTCTTAGCTAACCAGCACACTATAATGATTATTACAGGAGCATTGGTAATCATTTACTTAAAGACGGTAGTTATGAGGCTACATAAGACTGTCATGACAATGCATACGTAGGTATTTATGCAGGCTTATTCTAGTAGGTCTAAGCTGTTATAAAGACTGCATGGTTAATGTCGATAAAGTTGCCTTGTGACACTTGCAGGCTTAAATACTGTACATTAGAGCTTTAACAACTGAAATGAAATACATTCAAATAAAATAACTGTGGATTAGAATTCACATGATCATTTGTTTCTTTCCCATCATCTCTGATTTAATTTGTAAATCATTTTGTAATTGCGTTGATATAAAAAAAAAATTGAAAGATGAACGCTGGTTTTAAAAATAGGCGTAAATCAGTGTTGTGATTTATTCTGAAACACCATGCCGGGTTAAAGAAGATCAGTTTTCACCAGCAGACAGAACACAGTGTCTATGTATCAAGGGATACTTCGTAACATAAAGCACTAAATCCGAGAAAGAAATAATATCGGGTTGTCATTTTTACCGTAATTTACGCTGGATATAAAGCTTCAACACAGTTAAAGTCCTCCATCTGACTTTAATAATAATATAAACATTTTACTATGTTGACCAAGGCTTCTGTTGTGTTGCAATGTGATCTCGCAATCTCGTGCCACATGGTTGAACCCTTAACATTGGCATGTATATAAATCTATTTTAGGACATGTACAAACTTGGGTCTGTGTCAAATTGTATAGCCATGTGAGGTTGAGGTTATAATTCTGCTTAGTGTATGTCGAATCCTTGTACGACAATTATATTACCTAACTGTAAAAAATAAATGGCAGTTAGGTTGCCAGTACACTGCTGCAAAAATTACAAGCTGCTATAACTTTAAATATAAAACTGCACTTAGCTTCACCTCACATCTAATTGATATTCAGATTTAAGTCTAGCGGTAGGACATGTTATAAACTGGATAATCTTAGGTAATGTAATATTAGCCTATACACAACAACAAATCTAAAAACACAACAGCAAAATCAGAAACTCGTTAAAAATTAAAGGAAAAGATATATTATTAAATATGATATCGTCGTTGCTGATTGGACAAGCAGCTGTTAAATGAGCCTAAATAAATCTAGTGATGCTTTTATTCATTCATTTTATCAAAAGCAATAACATGATGTTATCTTAGATACATCACATGATTTTTTTATTTTAGGTAAATGCTTTGCATAGCATTAAAGGTCCCATATTTCATTTTTTTAACAGAGCTCTCCCTGTTAATGTGCATCTCCATCTGAAATAACTTTCAAATAATGCATTTTTTTCATACTTAACACTCACTTATATATAGTTTCTATAGAAACTGCTAAACAAGCAGGAGGGGGAGGGGTACAGTATTTTCTTATATGAGGTCAGAAAAGGGGAACAGCCATTTTAGCTTGTTTAAGCCCTGGATAAAACAAAAAAGCAAAAAGGAGAAAAAAAGCAAGGATTGTTTTTTTTCCCTTCGGGTTGTATATTTAGCATTTTATGAAGGGTTTTTTGCCGCTCAACTGGCAATCCAGCCAGTTAGTTAGAAGTGCTGCGTTCCGATCGGCGAGTAGTTCCCAGGAGGAAGGACACTTTAAAGTACTTGATATCCCAGATTAATTTTTTTCAACCTGTATTTTGGCAGCCTGAATTTGTGAGATTTGAATGTTTTCTAATAATTAATAAGGTCAATTTTTTTTTACATTGAATTTAAATGCATGAATTACATTTTAATTTGAAATATACAGCGAGAATACAGTGCAGTGGCAAAGATTTCAAGCATTGAAAATACTGCAGGATTCTTTTTTTCATTCAGCTCTAATCACAATGCAGAAAAAAAAAATAGTTATTTTGTAAATTTATGTAATTTAACATGCTTTTATTGTTTTGAGGACTGTTATACTTCTATAGGTGACAAAAAATAGACTGGAAACGTTCAATTGGTTTTCCTTTCCTATTCATATTCCGTGTCCAATCAGCAACAAGGATTATGTTGTTTAATACAGACCTACGTTTTCTGCCTTGTGTTTTTACGTGGATGCTTACAACCTTGATTTTGGGGTTTTGTTATATGGGTGGGTTTTTTTTTGTTATCTCAGTAGTAGAATTATGAATATGAACAGAAATAAGGCAGAAAAAAATAAAACCCTTACTCCCATAGTACTCCCAAGCATAAAAACTACAGTTATTTTCTTCAGTACTTTTAAGTAAATACCCAGCCTCTCTAGTGTAAAAAAAAAAAAAAAAAAAACAGCCCATGGTATAAAGCACCAGTAAAATAACACTTAGACCTGCCAATACATGGTCATCTCACTGCCACTTAATCCAGTCCATCAGCTGAAGTACGTGGGCAAATCCTATCAGGAGGAGGCGAGGCGAGCCGAGCACTTCATATTTGTGTAGATATCTCATTATGTCAGCGCAGCACTAGTAGGAAGGTGTGTGTGTGTGTGTAAGAATTGGAGTAGGGCTGGCTTTCAGCCAGTTGGAGCAGTGCCAGCATGACCAGGCGTGTTGTTCTCTAATTAACTCTTGCCCCTTTACACCAGAGTTGCTCACACACACACACACACACACATGCCTAGCCCAGCAGTTTCCCAGAAGATTCCTCTCAGTGAGAGACACACCACACACACACACACACACACACACACACACATATACAGAGCGCCCCACACGAGGCGTATTCGGAAAGTATGGCTGTGATATTGATTCTGCTGTCATGGCTTTTTTCCTCTCAGCTGCTGTTCACAAATGATGCTTATTAGCCATCGGGGTGAAGAGGATTGACTGTAACGGTTGTGTAAAATTGCACGGATGGATCTAAAATAGATACACTTCATTTTTGAGGAATGAAGACACCATAATTACAGGTTTTGAGTCATGCAACCAGTCGTACGACTCGGGCAGGGACGGTTTACAAAAGGTCATGTGCAGCATCTTTAGTTAATGAGGTTCAGGTCATGTTAAGCCTAATTAGGTCAATTTTGGGAAACTCATAGGTCAGTGCAGGAGGAAATATGAGAATAATACCTCTGATGATGTGAGAAGAAATGACGAGGGTCGATAATGTTATTGTAAAAAAAAAATATATTTCTTGTAATGTCCGAAATGAATGGTTTTTCAGTTTGTCACTTCTTGTGTTTGCAAGTTCATACTGTATGCATAAGAATGATGTATGATATCTAATTTAATCACTCCGGATCAATTGGAAATACTATGACCGAGCAGATCTTCTTTTTTGCAACCCTTTTCCTCTTAGACCACCTCTGGAATGTTGTAAATGACTAAACAGATGAGACGAGATGGCGGCCGGTCACAGGAATGCCTTTTTAGGTTATTGCTGTTTTTGATAGAGTAGATTAGGCATTTTGCTCAATAAGTTATTTTCTTGTTACGTTTGTGCTCAACATAAATATACACTATGTAATAAAACGCAGTGGTCTTTTCTGCATGAGTAATATAATAATACGGGAAGTTCAAGCCAAATCGGGACTTGTGATGAAATTTTGTGATGAATGAAGGCATAACACTGACTGATATTTACAGAAGACTTGCAAACAAGTACAAGAAGGTTGTATGTCCGTGAATGGCGATCCCATGAACATTCAGTCCTGATCCTGAAATTGACGGATAACTTGTTGCCAGTTTCACGCATCTGTGTGAGGGAGTTTCATTCACAAACACTACTTGCACATTACATTAAGTATTATAGAGCAATAAGGTAGTTTTTACTCCTATAAATATACTCTGTTATTTTGCACAATCAAAAGTCCCCTATATATGCTGGGAAGGTAATATGATAAAAAGATTTTTTTTTTTTTTTATTAAAAAAGAGGTTTTATACATATCTAGAATAATTTAGTCCGAAGATGTTACCGACGTTATGGTATGAAATTTAATCACAGATTTCCAGTCCAGATTAAACACTTGATTTTATGATTTTTTTTTTTTAACAGTCCAGAATTACCAGATGTACCAGAAATTCTCTAAAACGTAGGCGTTTGTTTTACAAATCACTCATTCAGCTACTTCACAAAAAGCAATGGAAGATGAAGATAAGAGCGTTTATAATGTTTAGTGGAAGCGTGCTTAGGAAGCTGCACAATTATGAGCAAATTACTGTATTGATGGTAGAAATGTCCAAAATCCGTACAGAATATATATATATTTTTTAAAGGTTTGAATGTTGACATGTAATTTTATGGGAAAAAAAAGTAAAGTGTCGTGATCATTACAGTCAAGATATAAATACATTTTTGTGAAGTACAGATTAGATGAAACTCTTTTATAAGAGAAATGGCACTTTAAAAGTTTATTCCATACTGATGCAACCAGCCGAAAAGAAGTTGCAATTTTTATTCAAGTTGCTAAGGCGGAACAAAACCAGTCATGGTAAATGGCACTGAGTTAAACCCTACAGCTGTGACTTTGGAGACTTTTTGGTCTTTTAAGTGCCTGAGGATGAACATTTGAACAAGTCTACATGTGGCGACTTGTCCGAACTGGGGTGGTCGTCAGTGGAATTGAAGGCATTTCCAGCTTTTTAGGTTAACAAGCATCTCTGTGTTGAGTGACCAGGCTCCATTTTGATATGTTCCAGGATGGGCTTTGACTGCCTGAAGGTTTACTTGAACTTAGTTCAAAGTCATATCAAACTTATAGCTCTGAGTTGCTTTTGACAGGCAAAAACAAACCTGGTCACAAGAATGTCACCCAGTTACCTTCCTCAGCCTGTTTATAATAAGTTCGAAACATGAAGCATAATCTATATTATGAACGTGTGCAAGCCTTAACATATGAGGAATTATAAAGAACTTGTTCTGCTGCTCATGGATATTTGGCTCCTAATAGTCTCTCTTATACTGTAAATTACTTTTTGAAAGAAAATAAAAATGCTTGTTAAATGATTGCAAAGAGCTCCCTCTACTGAAATCATTGCAGAGGGAGCATGAGGGAGATTTAACCGTGCGATAACAATACCTTTGCAAAAAAAGAAACATTTCCCCATATATTTCACTGCGCTGAAGTCGAACATGACTACCTGATAGATGATACGCCTGTAGTCGCGGCACCTTCAAAACATCCGAACACGCTTCACCTAAATCTTACTGAAGTTAATATTTCACTACAAATTAATAACCCGTGCATTCTAAATGCTCTAATTTCCGTGACATGCACATTTTCTGTCGGCACATGCACAAAACAGCAGCCACCCAAGGTCGAGTCTGAGCACGACCACTTAGTTTTGAGCTCAAGGAGATTGACACAGTGACAAAAAAAGACCGCGAGGAATAATTTACAATCGTCGTAGTTTCTAAACGCACACAGACACACACATGCACAGACAGACAACGAGACACAATGTGTGAGTGGATCAGCTCACACATCAGGACTTGCTGCCCTCAAGTGTTTTTTTATATCCAAGCACCCCTGTTGTGTCTACACTTTAAATCTGACAGTGTTGTAAACTGCTGCCGGTTCAACCGTATCGGATTTGTTGTATCAAGAGCATGCATTTGATGCTTTTCATCATTTTTGCAATATTGAAGGACTATCGTTTGCATGATGCACTTTTTTTTTTTGTGTATACAAAATGATATAAAATGAAGTAGCATATCTTTTTTAAAAAAAATAAAAAAATTAAAAAACTGCATGTGTTTTTTTTTGTTTTTTTTTAGCTGCTCATGCACACCGATTGCTCTAAACAGGTTTAATATAAACATGATGATGAGCTACTGGAAAGAGGAACCAGAAGCCTAATGTACAATATGTTCCACTGGTTAATATTTAAAGCAATGTTGTGGGTATTGTGGTCGAACATATTATGACACATGGATTGAAAGCTTGTGGCGTAATTACTTCATCTCTGGCCAGCTGGCGTCCTCAAAAACAGAGTCCCTATAACATCACCTTCATCCTAAATAATGTCGAAATCTGAGCTCATGCAAGAGGTATGAAATGCAAATCATGCAGAAATTCGATCTTAATTGACAGACGAACAATAGAATGTTTTGGTGTTTTCTTAACACATTTTGTTCGAAGCATTTTGTTTTTTTTTGGCTTTAGTGCAGCGTGTTATTAAAGGTAATTAAATTGTATTTACTGTTACTGTCAACCTTTGTGACCAGACTTGTATTTTTGATCTGTTTTTATTCATCGGCAACAAGACATGCAGGATTTTCAAGTTAGCTTCACGCGCCTCGCTGGTAACGTTCTGCTTGTCAACTATTTTGTCTGGTAGACTAGCATGCCAGAGACTTGTCAAGCACAGATTCCTGACAGGCGCTATTGTTTTCCGCGTGAATAGAAATCTTTCCGCAAAGACTTATTGCATTTTGCTTACATATTTCTGAAAGAGACCCAGTCCTTGATTATTTCTTCTCACCTTTGAAAGGTGCCTCTCGAAGACATTTTTCCGCGAGGCATCGATTGCATCGGTCCTTTAAGATTGGTGACAGCTAATACACTTCTAAATGATCACTTATTATCTCTGGGGCCTCATTCCATGTGCCCTGCTGTTTTCAAAGGTCATCCTTCTGTATTCATCTATCGACCTGCACTCCCGGTAACATGGAAAGGGACTTATTGAAATGGAAGGTTGAGCAGCGTATTTCCATCAGGTTACAATCTACTCTTTCAGGAAGCAAAAAAAAAAAAAAAAAAGGCTTCGACCTGGTGAATAGGGCAGAATTGAGGGACGGAATGGATGTGCCGATACTAAGGGAAAGAGGTGTAAAAAGTCTTAAATGTTAAGCTATTTCGATAATAGGTGCTTTAATAAATTATTTTATATGATATAAGATGATGAAAGCTGGCATGGTGGATTAGTGGTTAGGGTCTGGGTTCAATTCCAACCTCGGGGTCTGTGTGCATGGAGTTTGCACGTTCTCCCTGTGCTTGTTGGGTTTCCTCCGGGTACTCCGGTTTCCTCCCACAGTTCAAAGACATGCAGATTGGGCTAACTGGCGTGCCCAAATTATGTGTAGTGTGTGAATGAGCGTGTGCCCTGCCATGGATTGGCATCCCGTCCAGGGTGTACCCTGCCTCGTGCCATAAGTCTCCTGGGATAGGCTTCAGTCTTCAGTACATTGACAATCTCTTGTATTCTTAATTGACAATTTAACATCCAATTAAAAGCCGTATATATGGTGTATAATAATTTAATACATTTGCACCAGGGCTTTTCAACTTTTTAGAACCTGGAACTAAAATAGGTTCAATTGAGATTTTCATGAATCTACGCAAAATCTGATGATGTCACACAAACTGCAAGTTTTAAGGGTTAGAGCCACACCAACTTTATGTTCAAAGCCAGGTACAGATACAAATACTTAAAGCACTAAATTTAGTAGACACTGATACAGATTGCGTCATCATGTCTCACTCCTATTTCAGAAGTTTAGGGTAAAAAAAAAACAGATTTACGTATGCAAGTAAGAGCTATTTAAGTTTGTGCTTCCCTGAAGCTCTTGAAGTTTTTAAGGTGAATCGTGCAACACAGAGTTTGTCTTTCTAAAAAAAATTCCAATACAAACTATTAACCATTATGTGAAAAACACTATATACAACTTACACATGAATAAGATACAAAACAGTGAAATATGATCTTTATTGTTTTTCCCATCTGTGATATGCATTAAAAAGCTTTGTGTTGTTTTTCTTTCTGGTTATTACAGTTGTATGAGCTTGACGATGATGTGAAAAGAAAAGAATTTCTCGATGACCTCTTCAGTTTCATGCAGAAAAGAGGTAAGACCTGTATCTATGTCCTTCTGAACATGAAAAACTCTACTATACTATATATATATATATATATATATATATATATATATATATACATACACATACATGCACAGTATTACACATGAAACAGTCAATTTTTTCTTAATTGAAATGTGCAAAAGCTTTCAGTTGTTGTTTTTTCCCCCCTTACATTATATTGTGGGTTAACGTGTTGTCTCATGGAAGTGATGAAATATATTTTGTTTTATGCTTCACCACCTATTACAACAACGAGTCATAAAAATGGTAACTAAATATAGAATGAACAATAGATACCAGAGGTCAATTGTTTCAATAAAAAGCTAGGAATGTAAAGATGATACCAGGTCTGCGTTTCCTGCCTAAGCCTTGGTTTTAGATTTATAAAACAATGTTGTCATTGCTTCATCAGCTGCAGTTGTTGCTTTTTAGTAATTGTACTAAGATTATAAAAATGGGCCAAAAGGAAATACCTTGCCAGGCGTGGAGGATAACATCCTGCTATTATCTCCCTGTGATGGAGTTTAAGGCATATTATATGAGAAAAGGCAACCTAGGAATGAAAAACAATATAGAGGAAAGGTAGTGTTCAGAGTACACAGAAGGATTAAGTCAGGTGCATTTATCCCAAATGTTACAAAAAGATTTAGCATAGATTTTTTTAAATATTATATTAAATACTTTAATTTTGAGTCGTTTTGAAGGTTCTTGCCTCACATCAGTATGCATGTTCTCCCTGTGCTTGGTGGGTTTCCCCTGGGTACTCTGGTTTCCTCCCACAGACCCTGTGCAGGATATGTGGTATATAAAGTTAATGAATGAATGGAACCCATCAAGGTAGAATGTTTTCTTAGTACACTGGAGCCATGATCGGACTGACTGCTTCACGTCATCATCACTGCTAAAGCTCGGGCCTTTCTTTTATTGGGAAAAAAATGGCCTGGTTTGATCCCCAATGACATTCTGTGCAGCACTTACACATTACAGGACCTCGGCTGGAATTTATTGTCACTTCCCTTGTACAGTCCTATTTCACACACCGTGTACAGTATACGTATTTCATCACTGACAAGCCATTTCCACATGTTTGGGCAATTAAGGGAGTTCCTGGGAGGCTGGAGTTTCAGACTGATCATGGCTCCAGCATACTGAGAAAAATGTCTACCATGCTGGTATCCAAGCACTAGTGAAACTCTGGGGTAAGTGCATTAGTTTAGCAGGGGATTCCATCCATCCATCTAGGAACCTCTGTAGACCAACTAGGGCCTGTGGAGCCCAATGGTGACCATTGTATTTATTCCCATTTATACCTACCATGGTAGGATGTTTTTGGACTGTGGGAGGAAACCCGGAAGAAAACCCACCAAGCACAGGGAGAACATGCAAACTCCATGACCTGAAGGTGCAAGGCAACATTGCTAATCACCAAGCCACTGTGGCACCAGCAGGGGATTATATAGTGAAATAAAGTTAGTTCTCGCTCTCATAACTGTGTTTTGTCATTCTGCACAATCAAAAATAGTTCCACTGATGTACCACTCATACATAGGGGCTTGTATGGCAGGTGCTCCACATAATAAACAAATACGAAGCTTTCTCTAAAGAGACATTTATTTCACCTTTATGGAAGTTATGACCCGCCATGGGAAAGTGTTCAGGACAGATGAGTTTGCGCTTTCAGTAATATGATAAGCTGTGGGTGTTTTTTTTTTTATTATTATTATTATTATTATTATTATTATTTTTATTATGAATTTTAAAAGAAGAAAGGGTAGTTGGTGATGAAATAAATGATGTAAGTAACAACCTAAGCTAAATGTAAAAGAAATGGCATTCATTAATAAATCGACAATAAACCATTGATAAATTGCAGTAAGAGAAACAAAGCACATCAGGATTAGAAAATAATTCACATTAGGATGGGAACAGTAACTCGTCTTTACTTCAGGATGCATTACCCTACCTCCATTGTGGATTATTTCCATTTCATATCGCACCTCAACACATTTGCTTACATAAAACCTGTTAACAATTGTAATGTGATTTGAGTTACAATCAAACAGATGCAAATGCAAAAACAGACAAAGAAAAAAATATATAACTTAGTGCATGAATGAGGTCGTTGGGATTTAGTTACACAGCATTACCAGTCGAACTGGAATTTAGATCCTCAGTAGTTTTACATCTCTGACACAACCTGTGGACAGGCGTCATAAAAAAGTACATGGCTAACATGAATCAGTTGGGACATGCTCATCGGAGAGGTGCTGAGCACATGCTCGGGATGGTTAGCTCGCGGATCTGTGAGCGTTTAGTAAGTGCCCGTAGACAAAGAGTCCTGTAAATTCCTTCAGGTGAACGGGTGTGTGTGTGTGTGTGGGGGGGGGTTACCGTGAAGCCAATACTTAATCCATTAATGACAGCTTTGTATCCCTGACAATTTAAAGAGTTAGCCTCCATCTGTCCGAATCATTCCTCCTACTTCATGCTAATGACCTTCTTAGGCTGGATTAGATTTCTAAATGCATGCACGGCAACTGTGACATGATTTACGCTCAAGTAGTGTCTATAAGTACATTTTTATTTGCAAATTGATTATGTGACTCGTGGTAACTAGTCAATGCATAAGAAAAAGAGTGTTAATGGATATGGCAAGTGATGGTGATGCTCCTTCATTGCACCCCTGGGGGGGAAAAAATCTTCTATTACAGCCTGCCTTTAAATTTCTCTTTTGGTAGCAATCATACTTAAACAATGTGTAAATTAGGTATTGTATGAAAATCCAGAAAATATAAAAGTTGCACGGATAAGGGCAAAACAAGCACTTTGGTGAAATTTTCTGATGACAGTAATGCGGGGCTTGGTTTTATTATGGCTTACGCTGTTTTTGTTTCGCCACTGGCTAATCCGAGAGAGATAGGCAGTTAGGAGTCGCTCTGTCTAGTGATTCCATGCCATAAATATGTGGGAGTGGATCAGATCCTTTCACATCAGGTCATGCAGAAAGACAAAATATCAGCTAGTGTGAACCTTTATGTGCCTATAGAAACTAGCTCTTCAAAGCTAAAAGGAAAAAAAACATAATTATAAAAGTGTTTATTTAGGTGCATTAGCGTCACACACAGTATTGAAAGTTGATATATTTTATTAATACAATAATGAGGCAAATAATTCCGCAGGCTTAACTTCCTATAGTTATAAATTATACAATTTGAATCTGTATTATAATTAAAATGATATAATTATAATAGCTATTGTACAATTGTTTATGTAAAAATTTGAATTGGTGAAAGGTGGATTGTATATCTAAAACATGCTATTAAATATTTATAAATATACAACATTCGAACTGAAAAGAACGGAAATATAAAAGTTATTTTGAAGTTTAAGGTGACAGATGTTTTTATTTTGATATTTCATAAAGTAAAAAAAATATTGAGATAATGTCCTTATCAGTGTTATCAGTTAAAATTAGATCATGTTGCCTATTTTTACATCAGTGTTAATCCTCATTTGGCAACTGTGTTTCTACACCTACAGCTGTTTTTAGCAAGATATATATATATATATATATATATATACTTCAAAGCATTATCTTAATTTCTATTGATCACTCTTGTTTAAATAATAATAATAATAGTAATAATAATAATTACTATTATTATTATTATTATTATTATTATTTTCTTTTTTATAAACATTTTAATTATATATAAAAATGATTATGATTTCCAGGTTACATGATCTTTGTTTCTGCTTCAATTGTTGAATATCACAGATTAAATATGCACCATATGTCCATTAATATTATTGATTTTTAAGTCTCCAAGGATTCAAGCCTGCCTGAATGATTAATGTATGTGACTGAAACATGCTGAAACCCATTTTTACATTAAGTTAGTGCGTTGTCATTTGGTATTAATCTGACTTGTAAGTTATAGCTGAATTATATCAATGGCCTTTTATTAAGCGGGGGCAGATTTCTTTTTTTCTTTCCCCCAAAGCCTAACAGCTCTGAATTGGGCAGATTATATGTTGCTTTGTTGTGTCAGGTGATTGATGGGAGATGTGCGTGCTGTTATTCAACTCGCTATCCTGTTTGAGTTACCTGCTTATCAAGTGGGTTTGGCAAGATCGAATGCCAACTGCTATGCTTTTTTTTGTTCGTGAACCATGTTCGCTATTGACATGTAATTCCACATTCCCATGTCAAGTCCACCCTGTTGATTCTCTGTGGCTTTCCTGAATTAAGGCCTGTGTGTACTCTGGCAGTGACAGGTGCCAGGGAGATAAATGTTATATTGAAGGTGTGTCAACAGTACAAACATGCTCTACTGCAAGAAAACCTTCCGAAATATGTGGTCTGTGGTGCACTGACTGACACCGTGGGTCCTATTCCCATGAAGAACATGTGATATATCTATTGGCAGTCATGAAAGATCTTTGTGTTCTATAGAAGATCAAATTACAGCTTTTTTTTTATTTTTATTTTTTTATGTGAACTCAAATAATGAGATCAGGAACTAACTTGTTTCAAGGACATTCCAGAAATTTTAAAGTTACCATCAATGTGTAAAAATATAGTGTATCATTATTTAATTAATCAGATAATTAATCAAATTGTTGTGATGTAAAAGCTATAAAACAGTTTGCGACATGACGTTTAAGAAAACTTCCAGTGGTAGTATATTTGGATTTCATGCACATGTACTAAGAAATCTTACAAACACTAACCCTACTTCAACTCTAACCTTTCACCCCTCTCCTCTGTATGCTTTTCAATATGATAGGTGTTGGTAATTGTTTTCACTGTGTTCTTGGTGGATTCGTGATTATAAAGAATTTCCTTAACCACTGATAACATTAGATTTTATAAATTGTTTGTTTGTTTGTTTTTAGTTTTTTTTAGAAATGATACTAGATATGGTGAGAGCACATCAGAGTGCTCTGTTTTGTTTTGTTGTTTTGTTTGTTTGTTTGTTTGTTTGTTTTTGCTCAAACTGTTATACAGTGGCAACATTCCAAGGCAATAAGCCCTTAAAAGAGTAATCATTCAAAAAAGATTTTTTTTTTTACATGAATAAATCAGTCAGCTTTTTAAGAAATATATCTTGAATAAACTTTGAATCAAGTATGCACAAAACAAAATGGCATCAACTGCTCTTTTTTTTTATACTAAAATGCTACGCTAATTTGCTGCTAGTCTTAGCAACGGCCACGGTCAGCAAAGCTAAATTCAGCTATATGTGACAGAACATGATAAGATGCCATTTTCTAATTTATAACCACAGCCAGTGTTAGTTACACTGCAGCTCGACTAAGTAAGTATTTCTAAATATATTTATGATATGCATATGGTGTGCGTGTGTGCGTGTGTGTGTGCTAGGGAATTTTTGGACCTGCACCGCTTAGACCATATACACTATTTATTCACTTATCTTAAATGTTAAATTAATTTAAATGTCATTTTATTTATTGTATTTTACCTAAACAGATTTAAACAGAAACGTTGAAACATTTCAAAGGAATGTTTTGAAAAAGACAGTTTTGAATGTAACTTTGAATCAGCCTTAGTTTCTTTTCCCAGCATTATCCAGGACTATTTTCTCTAACTCACAAGTTTACATTAAGTCAAGTTATATTGATTTGGTTTCAGCTCAGCTTAACTTGCCCTGGAGATCCGACAACCATCTTAAGAACATCCTAGTAGAAATATTAACTAGAAGCTGTGTTTAGCCTCTTATTTTAAGCCCTATATCAGGCATTTTCGAGAATCACTGATCTACTGAGCACGGTTATCACGGATAAGTGAATGGTGTTTGGTGTTGTCACAACTGTTATCTAGCCCCCTCTGGCTAAGGTTATTAATAGCTTTCCACACACACAGGGACCAGATGCAGGTCCTGTTACATTCTTACTCCAGCCAGGAAGTAAACTTTGGGCTACAGCACCTCCATTTATGACCCAAGTAATCCTGAGTAAGTAAAAACAACAGCAATGCACGCAAATGGGAAGCCGACTGAAGGCCAGAAATGCAAAAATACAGACACACCCAGCGCACCCCCGCAAAGCAACATATGGCTTTAGTGGTTTCATCAAAGATCAGTTTTAGGATAAATGTATAACCCTTGAAGATTTTGAAATAGCCAATCAGAATGCAGTCTCCCAGTCTGCGAACAATAGAGTCATTAAGAATCTACAGAACACAAAACTGAGGATTAACCCTTTTATATCAGGATTCATTTTTTTACATCTGGAAAGTCAAGAAGAGTATGAAAATTAAAAGAATATTTTGGAAAATGGACCTACACTCTAAATCTGATGTCTTTGTATTAATATATTGTTTCCTTACTAAGTCATTAGTAGGTATTTTATAATACACTTATCTTTGAAAAAATATTCTCGAACATAGAAGGTCTGGATATATAATTAAAAAGAAATTGGTGCAAAAGTGCTGAAAATTAATAGAAATGTTTTGCATGGACGGAATAAAAAGGCACTTTCTCTTCATGTTTTCTGTTTGTATTTTTTGCTTGCCTTTTCGGTTGCAGATTATCAATAATTAGCATTAACCAAATTAGCAGAGAGATCAAAGAGAGTTCAGGAGCAATTTGCATTGTCTTTCAATGACATTTCCCACATGGCATTTCCGAACATTAGTAAATGTGCTTATTTCAGTGTTTTTCCTGTTTTGGTTATTTTTTTGCTTTTTTTTTTTTAAAGCACTGGTGTTTTAATACTTTGATCTCTTGGCACAGAATTAGTCAGTTTGCCAAGCATATTATTCATGTAGAATTTAACTCTTCGAGCAGGTAAGCTTGTCGACTCGTGTATCTAAAGAGGTGCGTTGTGTTTTTTGGAAGACACGACAATCTGATCTCATGATGCCGTCGTATTATGCAGGCTTCTTTTTAATCACCTTCAGGACGTCTTTAATCGAAATACATCTTGGGAAACTTGAATCTCATCATCTGATTCATTCAGTGCAGCATAACACACCAGTGAAGTGTGTAATCCAGGTATCATAGGCATTTAAGATGTGTTTATGATATACGTAATATACAGTATAAGATTTGGAGGAGGGTTTTTCAGTGGAGGAGTGCTGTTCTGATTAGTTAAGTTGTGTGTTATACAGAGTTTTTAATATTGATATAATGGATTTTAAATTTATAAGGCTGCACAATTTGAATTCTTTTTTATACATATTGTGATTACGATTTTAAACTTGGAATGTAAATATTTATTTATCTCGGCTAACAGCAAATAATGGCACAAATGATAAGAGCGTGTTTGGCAATATTTATTTAGCACCTGAAAAGTATTTAAACAAACAAATAGTTGAATTATTGACAAACGGTACATTAATTCATAATACAAAATACCTAAATTTCAGACTATAAGTATAATACCTGTAATAAATTTTTAAAAAATAATGATTTAATCATTTGGTGACGTTCATAAGCAAGCTTTCTTTATAAAGCACATTTAAAAAATATTGCTTTGACTAACCATGCTCATATGCCAGCATGTACAAGTAGATTACAAAACAAGATTTGAAAAGTGCATCTGTATTACATTAATTACAATCATTATGATTATTATGATGATGATTATTATTATTGCATGATGTTATGTTATGATATGATTATTGTCCCAGAGCCAAGCCGCACATGCTATTCAACTAACCCAAAGAAACTTCTTTGAACAGACATTTCATTTAACCCCTGCTTGTGCTATGTTGCGTGTGTTACCAGAGCTGATTGTGTCCCCTGATAAGCAGTCTACAATGCAGTAGATAAAGATAAGTTGGATTAAGATTTGATTAGAGATTAGATTGAAGTAGGACGAGACAAACTGGTCTGTTCAAACGAGTTATTTCTTGAATGGCAGTTAAAGAAGACATACAGCAAGCACGATCTTTACTGCAGATATGGCTAAAACAAAAGGTGCACTGTTATGAATTTTCATTTTGATTGTTCAGAATGAGAGAACACGGTTATGAGAGTAAAAACTCCCTTTATTTCTCTATATAATCCGCTGTTACACTTAATCCCAGTGTTCCACTAGTGCTTGGATACCATCAAATTAGAAAGTTTTCTTAGTACGCCAAAGACATGGTAAGACTTCTTACTGTACTTTACACCTGAACAACTGACCTCTCAGGAACTACTTTAATGGCTCAAAGATGTGGGAATGTACAGCGGATGTGGCAATAACTCCCAGCAAGATGTTGGTGTGTACACTTCCAACAAATCAGATGAGTCCCACTCGCTGAATGTTCACGAGAACAACTGCAGTGGGTTCCGAGCCAGGATCGTCATTCACGGAGTAGGGTGTTTTTTAAACTGTTTGCATCATTCAAATACCTTACTGCAGTTAAGAGTCTCATCAACGTACTGTGCTTGATGTCGTCTGTAAATGTCAATCAGTTTTACGCCCTCATTTACGGGAAATTGAACACCCCACATAATATGTACTACTAATCATGAAAATTATACAGTATTTAAAAACTAAGAATAGGTCACATTAAACAAGCATGTTTCTGATGCAGATTTAAAGGTTGCTAGGTGGAACCTCTTTTAAACATTTTTAATATTGTATGCCATAAAGGAAAAAAAATGTTTTATTGATATGTTTCAAGTCTCAAGACAAGGGTACCTTATTGTCACTCTTAGACGGCTTTGGTTTTCAGAGTAGATTTCACACAGAATCCTTTTAGAGAACTCAAACTATTGGCCATCTAAAGAACGTCTTCATTTAGATTCTTTTTTTTCTTTTTTTTTGAGTTTGGAATGACAGAGCTATGAAACCGCCAGGGTGCATATGAAAATGCAAACCTTTGAAAAAAAAATTAAAATCTCCCCAGCTTCAGGTTGTCGGGTTCGCATCAAAAATCAATGCCATTCCGAGGCTCCCCTGCTGCGTTCGGCTTGAAAGTGAACTTACTCTATCGGCCCCTATAGGCCTGGCCCGGGCTCAAAGGTCACTCGCCTTCCTAGTGTCTCTTAGCCCCTGCCATCATCAATCATAACCTGCCACACACGATTCGTTTGTCACGCGGCCTCGTGTGGATTGAGATGGCCGTATCTGTTTTCAAATCAAAATGGCTGGCGGCCTAACACAAACAGATCTGTGTTTAAGCGATGATTGTTAGGAGGCACACACCTTCAATTATCCTCCAGACAGAAACTGGGGCAAACGTTTTAGCATTAACGGAAGAGCCTACACTAAAACATCAATATCAGTGATCTCAAACATAAAAAAGAGCAAGAGTTTACTTTCTCACTCGCCGTTTATTTATTATCATGTTAGTGAGAAAGCCAAGTCAGAGAATGCAAGTGAAAGAGATTTAGCTTAGCTTAGCTTAGCTAGCTAGTTTTGTTTGGGTGTAATGTTGTTAATGGTGGTTTTAGTAACAAAAAGGTAAGCTTTGGAAGCTGATCTGTTTGAGCAGATGAGAAGTTAACACACACTGAAATACTAAAGCACTCCTGCATTAACCTTTTTTAAACAAAGAAGGAGCAAAGAAGAAGCTAATGCTACTGGTACAAATATTAGCAAGTAGCAGAATGTCCATTGTAGAATAGCATTACATTGGGTAATGTTGGAAGATGGTGACCAAAATGAAAATGAACTAAAGTTTCACAAAATTAACAAAGTTCCTCTCATAATTTAATCATAAAATAAAGCTTTTGAGCTTTTGAACATTCCAGGCTACATCTCAATAATATAAAAAAATACAGGTATGATGTAATGTTTTATTTCGTGCAACAACATAGTTAGTCATCTACTTTAACGTCTACGTCTTACTTACAGTACACCCTGCCTCGCGACATTATGGAGAACAGTGGACACGTAAGGTGTTTGAACAGTACACGTAAATCCTTGCATTGTTCCCTTTCTTGAAGCAATTTTAAGCCTTAAACCCTGAAGAATGCACGTGTCAGTCATGACACCAACTTGGACAGATAAACCCTTTTACAGCTTCTGATATCTAAGCAATAGGAACAATGCGGGTGCTACGGCCCATTGTGTGCTGCTAAATACCGGCAGTGATTCATGATTTCTACCTAGCACTACGGATAAATTGTCCAGAGTCAGGGCCACTCCAGCGGTTTATGTTGAGTCAATAGATTACACCTTTTGCATTATCTGAATGCCAACACAGGAGAATAAGAAGCTAGCTGAAAGCTGAGAGAGCGATTCAGCACAGAAAAATTCAGGAAAGTCCACGGTGTTCCCATGTTCGTCAAAATCGACCCTCGTTTCC
>JAOVVB010000029.1:5932817-5944588 GCA_028570985.1 Heterobranchus longifilis | reverse complement strand
ATTATACTGTCATTGGCAAATAGCACATTCATATATTGCACATTCCTGTCAATATTCCCTGTACATATTCCCTAACACATACCTACTGTTTATTTGTTTATATATACTTTTGTATTTTTGTGTTCTTGTTATGCACCGTATCACCAAAACAAATTCTGATTCTAATTCTGATTCTGATTCTGATTCTAATTCTAATTCTGATTCTGATTCTGATTCTAATTCTAATTCTAATTCTGATTCTGATTCTGATTCTGATTCTAATCAATATTATCAGTGCCAGGGTAATCTTTAGAATCAGAATCCGATTCAAGTAGTTTTCACAAACAAGGATAATTTCACATAACAAACAGAAAAATTGAACAGGGAAACCCGTCTAAAGCACTGTAGTCCACGAAGTCAGATGTGTGTTTGGATATAGAATAATCTTTTTAAAAGATGCTTTTGTAATATTTGCTATAGCACGTGCAGTCGCTCCTATAGGTGGCGCTGCACGCTCACTGATGGTTTGTTCCATCGGGTTGTGAATCTTCACATATTGGCGCCATTTTGGAGCTAGGAGGGGGAAGAGAGCTGCAGAGGAGGACACGATTGATCACAATTCACCGTAACAGGTAAGAAAATGCACAAATAAGCGGATCTTTTTTAATTGAAATGTCGGAATATCTTCAGCTGCTGCTGCGAACAGCGGTGTATAATCCAGGATGTATCCGCGGAGGAGCCCGGTTTTCCGGCGCTTAATAGGCGGAGCGCAGCCCGCCTTGCTCGCCTGTGTTCTCGGCAGCTGTGTCCGATGCACAGCGCTGGTTGACCTGGTGCTGCGGCGCAAAATGGTTAGCTAGGACAATACTAGCCCGTTTGCTAGGCGCAATGCCCCGGCGGCATCAACAAACAACGACTCGCCTTTGGCTGTATGATCGGGATATTTATATCGATATAACGGTAGTTAGCCGGGATGTTTTGTTCGGTGCAACGTTACTATCCGCCCGCCCTCTGTCACTGATTGCTGCTAACGTTAGCTCCGTTAGCTACTGTTGTTGCTAGCGAGATGCTAGCTAACGGCAGCTAACTAGATTAGCCACGGTGAACGTTACGGCAACAAGGCAGTGTGGCTACACCACAGTCCCTGGCCTTGACATGCTGCTGTACCACAACAATAAGCACCCATATTCATAACATGTTTCCCTCTCTGTCCGCTAACTAACACATATAACCCACATTGACTTATAATAGTAATCCGGTGGCTGTTCCAATGCTAAATTATTTTCGTTGTGACTCATTATTATGAGCTAACGTTACTTGTACATTGCAGAGGCATCGTCTCGCAGCGTGAATGGTTTATTTAATGGTTGATCGGTTCCATAATTGATCAGTTTTACCAGATATCGGAAGGCTGTATCTTACTCTTTATGCATGTGTAGTGTTACACTTATCGGTATTAATATTAGCAAGCAACAAAAGGCTTTGAGCGACGGAGTAGCGGTTGTAGAAAGCACCAAGACAGGAGGAGTTATTTATAAAACACTGCATGTTGTTCTGTGAGTTCGGACAGTCACCTCCAGGCTGCTGCAGTGCTTTTGTTTTGACAGCTATCAGCCTGTGATTGTTGAATCATGTCACCGTCAACACTGCGGATCACAGTCTCTGAAATATCTGATTTATATGGCCATGACGTAATAAGGATTTTGGTTATTAGAAAGTTGTTTCATTGGGTTTTGTTACCATATAACGCTTAAAAATCAGTACTGTTCAAGATAAACGTTCCTAAAAAAGCCAAGTTGGAGTCTAATGTATTGATTGTCCACTAAAACACCCAGCTTGGCTGGGGGCGTTACAGCACATTTATAAATGTAACTCTTAATGTAAAGAAAACTGTTTCCATGTTTCTGCATAGATAACAGGCCTGTTAATGACTTATTTGAGGTGCTGATTAAGAATTAAATAAGTGATGTAGTGAATGAAGTCAAGTACTTCGGTGTCATGGATGAGAATTTAAAATTTGACAGTCAGGTTAAGCACATTTGTAAGAAGGTCAGACCAAATTTAAACTTTTTTTTTGTTTTATTAGAAGGGACATGTCATGTCAAACTGCACAACTATACATGCATGCAATGATTTTCTCACATTTGTCATATTGCATCACATCGTGGTCACCATCCTCTCCAACCACATTAAAACCTATAACTTCAATATACAAGCGGGCAATAAAAGTCATTGATCAGAAACCTGTGAGATGGCATCAGTGCAATATTGTAAGAAAACACAACCTTTTTACCTTTTGAAAACTTAATGAATTTTAGTAATCTTAAACTGGGTTTTAAATGTCTCATGTCTCACCACTGTTTTCTGAACTAATCATTGGGCCTCAGAGCAACTACACAAGCCTTCAGCAGCAGTGACAAAACATAATTTGCTCAGTCTGTCTTCTCTGCAAAGGGTGCAAAACTCTGCAACTCTCTACCCATTGATTTAAAACTGGAGACTTAATAGCAATTTTTATAACAGAGGACTCAAATTATGGCTAAAATCAAAACAACAGTGCTCACATATATAGATTATGACCGGTTTCTTGTTGCTTCCTGTTGCCTGTTGCTTTATAGCTTATGGATGTATTTAATTCTGAATATGTCGTCGTTGCTGTTTTTACACCTTATTCCGCAACTACACCGTAGTCTAACATTACGCATTTAAGGTGAAGAAGAAAAAATGCATTTTGTGCCGATTAATCACAAAGTCTACACTCCAAACACGCCTGTAGTGAGCACCGGCATGTGGCAAACCTTTTGCAAAAGATGGTTTTGTTGTCTGTGTCTGACTTTTTTTGTAGCCAAACCACATCCAAACGACAGAAGTCGGCCCACACTTCGGTACAAGCTCTTCTTGTTTTGGTTGTGTTGCGTCCGTGTCCACATGTTGTGCTCTCGTTAGCAGAACAGCGGCTCCAGCTTCGCTCCCGCCTACAAGGATCAGAACGTAAAGCCTCGTCCAAATTATGTAAATATTGCTGTAATGCAGATCGGCCGCTGTTTTTTTTTTCTATTGTGCACACATTCTTGCTTATTATCTTATTATCAAATTGCTGCACAAAACCACATGGGCCTGTGTTTCATCAGGAACCACTTTGTAGCAGTTCTGGTTGGAGTTAAATTTTGGTTTTTGGTCATTAGTTTGTCCCCTTTCTAGATCTAGGCCTAATGCAGGCTGCAACCCTCCAACCCCCCCCCCCCCCAAACTAAGAGGAAAACTGCAAAATGATGTTTGGTTAAGCTCTTGTCCTACAAAAAGCCAGTTTGTTTGTGTGCGATGTTTTGCTTGTGTTGAATGGATACAGAGGAGGGAGAACGTCTGCACGGCCTCATAACACGAGCCATGGGATTCAGCAGTGTCGTCTCTTTGTAGCTGACATGTCACAAGGCGTCTTTGGAGGTTTTTCTCCAGCCTCGTCTCGTTCTCATAACCTCTGGGCTAATTTCAAACCCTCCTGCTCTGCTTTGTTGTTGTTTCTGGCCGGCCTTCACTGGTTCAGATTTGGCAGAAACATCAAGCTCCGTTCAGAAAATGTCTATTTCGTTGCATTTGGGGAAAACTAAACTCTTTGACAGCGCTTCCTTGTTCAGCCGGTTTCCCTCACTTTGTGTTTGTGCGAGTGGCCAGTGTGGAGGTCGTTGAGTTCGGTCTTATAGCCAGCTGGTGTCCAGTCGTCCCTCTGTTTTCTGACCGTCACCGTCTTCCCTGTGATCACCCACGGGGTTAAAACAAAGGATGTCTGTGTGTCAAGGTTCAGATTAGGTTAGGAGAGCTGCTCTGAGGCTGCATCCACATTACTGCATTTTCATTTTCAAACGAAAACGAGCTCTGTCCACACGAGCTTTTTAGCACCGTTTCAGGACTAATCTCTGATGCATTTTCAGATGTTTTAATATGGACACACATGACCAGTCGTGTACGCTGAGCATGCACGTACCGCTGTAAACAGGAAGCAGATTGTCTATTCAGCGGTTGAAAATCATGGATTAATAATAATAATAATGAAAAACTTTATTTGTATAGCACATTTCATCCAAGAAATGCAGTTCAAAGTGCTTTACAGCAAAGAGAAAAGACATAAAATGAACATTAATGACATAAAATGAAAATGAAAAGCATGTTAGAACATTAAGAGCAATAAAATTAAGATAAGTGCATAAAAAGTGCAGCAGAGATCACATAAAAGTGCAAATCGAATACATAGAATGCATTGACATCAAGTCAAATTCCTTGTACGTGAATAAATGGCAATAAATGATTCTGATTCTGAAGAACAACAATAGCATAAAACCAGTAGTACAGTGTATTAAAAAGTGCAGCAGTCTAACCTGAAATGAAGGCATGAATTTGCTTCTCGGCATCTTTTTGATTTATAAACGGTCGTACTGTTTGCTGTGTTTCTGAGGTGGACTTTAGTCCCTGACTTTAGTCTCTGCATGAGAACAACAAAAGCATAAATTCAGCAGTACAGTGTATTAAAAAGTGCAGCAGAGAGCAAGTGCAAAGCTATTTAAATGCTCGGGTAAAAAGATGTTTTAAGCGTTCTTTTGAAAATATCTAGCGAGCTGGATTCCCTGATATCTATGGGCAGTGTGTTCCAGAGTTTGGAGGTGTAATTGACAAAGGCTGCGTCACCGATTTCCTTAAATATAAGAACTAATAATAACGACAGAAAATACTATGAAGGAAGAACAGCAATGGTGAAAAGTACGAGCAGAGATTTCTTTGCTTGGACTGATGATGTGGAACTGTTACTGAAAGTGAGAGATGGTCGGTGGAAAACACAGACTGGGAGTCGTTGTAAAGCAAAATCGGCGACATATTAGAGCGGCACACAAGAAGGATGAACCTACAAAAGACATGTAGACCGAACTGACTGATAAGTCTGACTGATGTGGGAGTCCCGATCATCGTTTCCAAAGGTCTGTGTTTCCACTCGTCCACAGTGTTACTGCAGCAAACAAAATGTCAGTATGAAAATATAAAAATGCAAGACATAATAAGCAAGTGGACACTAGTGCTGCACAATATATCGTTTTTTATCGTCATCACAATATCAGCAACACATCAGAAATGACTGCGACACATCGCAAAAGACACTGGGAGTTTTTGAGTTAGTTGAAAGAGAGTATCAGTAGAAAACTGCGCTTTAAAATGTAATTATCATTACTTTCAAAAAAAGGTGCCTTTTGTGTTCAGCTCACTGTTCAATAAAATGTCAGAAATAAATAAATATAGTTTTTTTTTTAATTCAACAAGCAATAGAAGTTTGTAGTTCCAAAACGTGGAAATGAGTTAGCATTTCATCACTTCCTGTCCCCTGGTCTGGAAGTCAGTGTGTTTCACGGATGAACATTTTTAAACTAAATAGATAAGATAAAATTACCTGGCAGAAAAAAAAGTATTGCTTACATCTCAGGGCTTCTGTAGAGTTTCACTGAAAAACGCAGAGACATCTCTGCAGCACCACAATACTTCACTCAGAACGGTATTTTCACACATATTTTGTCTTTAACAAATACCTCGTGTAATTTGGATATTGCACGAGTCCATATTGCGATTTCGATAAAATTTCGATTAACTGTGCAGCCCCAGTGGAGGACATGGTGTTGCGATACCTATCGTATCGCGGCCTCTGTATCGTGATATGTATTGTATCGTGAATTTGTAGGCAATACCCAGACCTAGAGGACCTGAGGCATAAACAGAGCAGAAGTTATGCGTCTTAAAACAAAAAGTTAGTAATGTGGATGTAGCCTTTCTGCTGGCAGCTGTGTGTAAGCAGAAGCAGCAGACAGATAGAAACCCCTCAGTGCAGGATAATAAATGTGTTTTACTGTGATAAACCAGCTGACAGTAGCTCATGTTCAAGAGGTTTAGTGCGTGTGTGATTATTTACTGCTGCTTCTTATTCAAAGTGAAATATTCCCTGGTGGATGGTACCCAGACAGACCCCCCAGGTCGAGAAATACTCTGCTCTGATTGGCTGCCAGAGCTCTGTGTGTTGTCAGTGTGCTCGACCAAGAGAGAGATGGACTCAGTTTTGGCAGCAGCTGTTGGGTGGAAAAGAAGGTCAGAATTGAACAATTTGGCAGACTGCCTGTGTCCAGTGTGTGTGTGTGTGTATGTCCAGTGTGTGTGTGTGTGTATGTCCAGTGTGTGTGTGTGTGTGTGCGTGTGTGCGTGTGTGCGTGTGTGGGTGTGTGCATGTGTTTGGCCCTGCTTGCATTTGTGTGTGTGTGTGTGTGTTTATAAAAGCACAGTACAGCTGCAGACATTTTTTGGGTTGTTATTCAAAACTCAGTATTGCGGTCGGGCCTCTAAATCAAATCCAGCAAGCACTTTTGTCGGCAGACCTACTGACCCAGACTGCTTCAATAATAATCAATTCTCCTTCAGTGATAAAAGCAACATCATTCATGAGAAATCACACACAGGACAGCAGTTACAGAAGAAACGTTATCTGTAACAGGGAAGTCATTAATCGGCCCGATTAATGACTTCCCCTGTTAATGACATTTTCAGATAATCGGCATCGGCTGATTATCTCAGTCAAAACTGTTATTGTTTATAGCTAAAGTGAGATAAATTAGCAGATCTTAAGTTAAAACTACAGGCTACGTAACGTTACCTGATACATCATGTAGAAAAGTGATATTTGAATCTGCTCTGTCTGCAGTCGCTCATCCACCGCTGTCATCTTGTTGTTAAACAGCACGCTGGTTAAGATAATAGTGAATTGTTAACAAGCTAAAACAAAAGCTGTCTGCATGCAGCCTACATGTTTACCTTAGTTTGCCACACATCTTAAAATTCACCTAAAACTAGCTGCTGGCTGAGACACCTGCAGTGACTCACATCAGCAGAGAGGAGGAGGACAGGAGGGAGGACAGGAGGACAGGAGGACAGGAGGGAGGACAGGAGGACAGGAGGGAGGACAGGAGGACAGGAGGGAGGACAGGAGGAAAGGAGGGAGGACAGGAGGACAGGAGGGAGGAGGGAGGACTGGAGGACAGGAGGGAGGACAGGAGGGAAGACAGGAGGACAGGAGGGAGGAGGGAGGACAGGAGGGAAGACAGGAGGACAGGAGGACAAGAGGGAGGACAGGAGGACAGGAGGGAGGACAGGAGGGAAGACAGGAGGACAGGAGGGAGGACTGATGTCTATCTTCTTCATTCTTTAAAAAAAAGATGTATTTTATTGCATTTTAGATGTGTTTCCAGTGAGATATTGAGTTTATAATAGTGACCTTGCTGTTGCAAACATTACTGTTGCTGCTCTAAAAACAACATTTAGTTATATTTAAAATAGAAATACATTCAAAGCCTGTTCTGAGGTTATTCTTTAAAAAATGGATCAGACTGTCTAATATCTTGACTTTCTGTCCATCTGACAGTCAGATATGTCAGACACCATGTCACACATTTCACTACTGCTTTATTGCTTTCTATGAAAATACAGCAGTTACCCCTTTACAGCATTATATTGTAGTTACATCACAGTAAAACGTTTGGTCGAGATGAGATGAGTGCCGGTAGTGGAGGTGGTCGTGTTTGTTGTTACTTGTATATATTGTATAAATATTCTCTATTGCATGGGTTGCACATGCTTGTATTTCAAGGTGCAGAATTATTTTTATTGAAATACTGAGTATGACAGTGTTATGGTTGGATAATAAACACTAAAAATGAAGTAGAGCAATGTAGGGCTGCAACTGCAGATTAATTAATCTGCAGATTATTTTCTAGATTAGTCGCTTTGTCCATAAAATGTAAGAATTGCGTTATATAATTTACCACTGCCCATTGGTGACATCTTCAAATGTTTTCTTTTGTTTTGTTTTCTTTTGTTTTGTGCGACCAAAACCCAAAGATATTTAGTTATTATCATGTAAGAAAAGCATCATATCCTCATATTTGAGAATCTGGAAATGAAAGCAAATGTTTGACATGTTTGCTTAAAAATGACATAAAACAGATATTCAGTTATCAAAATAGTTTCTGATTAACTTGTCAATCGACTAATCGATGAATTGTTGCGTCTCTAAAGCGGGGTGCATCTCTCTGGACTTTTTTTTGACAGTTTGTTTTCTGTTCTATGTGAACTAATGTCTCCAAATCAAAATTTCAACAAGTGGTGCTATAAACTTACAACTGAAGCTGTGTAATTTAAAAGAAAAGTTACTGAGTCTACAATTTGCTTTTTTTCCCACATGTTTTTAAGAGAAGAAACTGGAGCTATAATTTAAATTAGGACAGAAATATATCTGTTAACAATCTGGAAAAGGGAGAGGTACGCAAATATCTGTGTAAAAAAATAAACAAGCCAATAAAGACCACGAGGTTGGAGTTTGTTGGGAGCTGTTTTTAACTTTCAGTTGTATAAATACATTTCTTTCCACGTTTTCCCAACAAAAGGTGTCCAAATCCCTGATTGTATGTAAACAGCACATGATGCTCAAATGGTTTCTCTGTCGTTGTCCGTCATTTTGATACACAGGGTCGTACAAACTCCATCATAATATATTATCACCTGTCATTTTATTTTTATTTTTTTTTAGCGATGATGAGACATTTTTAATAGCATTTAATCAGAATCAGTTTTATTGCCAAGTAGTTTTCATGTGCAAGGAATTTGTCTTGACGTCACCGTGCAGAACAAGAAACAACACAAACAAAATATACACAAAATAAAACAAAAATAAAAAGTATATGTACAAGTAAGAAGAAAGCTCCAAAGACAGGAGGTGTAATTAACTCCAGAATATAAATAATAAATAATATTACAGTAGGAATATGTAAACAGTACGTTCTGTATTTGTTAAACCCCCCAAATTCCCTGAAACACCAAAGACATGAACCTCTGTGTATGGTAATTACAGTAAGGCCCTGTTAGAACGATATATGACTTTGAAGTATGAAGTGGCAGACTTTATATCAGAGGCTTCAGAGCAGCAGAAGGAGAATCTTGAGGTTTTGGATCTCAGTATAGTTTGTTTGTTTTGTCTATTGATTCGTCTGCATGTAGCCACAGCACATAACATTAGAGAATAGAAAAGAGACTTTTCTCTCTGTTGTACACCTGTTGTCATCTGCATTCCCTTTCTTACACCTTACACACTTATAGGCAGTATGATGTTTATTCCTCCACAGTAAAGTCTGAAGATATTCAGTATTTTGATTATTGTCTGTGTATCTGCTAACAAGTATATTGTATCACAGCCTGGTATGTGTTCTTCCACTGTGCCATCAGTGACTACAATTCAAATTCAAATTCAGAATAACTTTATTTTTTCCATCAGGAACTTAATTTATGTAAAAGTGCCAGTGCATACAAAACACAGAACACACAGCTGACAGATGACAAACAGAGCAACAATGTAGCAGTGCAGACACACACTGTTCCTTCATTATCATCAACACACACACACTGTAGTTTATTTTCATTCAGTCCCACACACACACTGTCTATTATTTTCCACATGTGATGCTGCAGTGAGTATTTACTCACTGCAGCATCACATGTGGAAAATAGTCCCCAACAAATACACAGTGTTGGTTTGATCTTTTCATGGGATTTGTTCAATCTAGACGAATGCCACCCTGATATCATCATTGAAAGTTATTTAAAGTTATTGTTGTTTACAATATAACGGGGGTTGGGGGGGGCATTACATTCACGAAAGCCTGATAAAAATACCTTGTTATTATGAAATCTCATAATTATGAGATCCTAAACTCATAATTACGAGATCTTTTCTTGTAATTATGAGATAGTAAATGATAATTACGAGATGAGGTGTCTAATCTTTTTTTCTTCTGTGAATGCAATGCACTTCTGTATCGTTGGGGGGGTCCTGCCCCAGGACATTTTGATTTCCTGCATTCTGGTGAATTTTAATGCAACGATTTATGGTGGAAATATCTTTAATCTCTTCAAAATAAAAACAATATTTTTTGGGGGGGGGCAAATCCAGATGTTGTAAGTACTGAAGACTGAAACAGTGTGTCTGCAGTTAATGGCCCTGCCAGAGAGGCTGTCTGAGATCCAGCTGTGAGACGCCCCACCACTAATGTGCACATAGTTCATCATATAACATGTGTAATTTGAAGCTCACCTCCATAGATGTTATGAAGAAATAGTTCTTGTTGACCACAGGCAGAATCCAGCGTGTCATGAGTAAAAATGCCTGTGTTGCCGTGCTGTGGCGAGCCAGCGCGGCTCATGACACGCCATAAGTCACATATGACTTAATGATAGAGGCTAAAGGAAGAATAAGGGGCCTATCTGCTCAAGTGTGATATCACTTCTGTCTGCATCACTGCCTCTCTCATATTAGTCATAATAGCGGGCTTTGCACTTGATACGTGATGGAGAAATGAGTGAGAATCTTTGGCAGGTTAATTCCCACGCTGGTCGTCTGGCTCTGGCCCTCACATATATACACTGTCATTTAAAGATTACACCCAAACACTATTATTTGTCTCCACCCAGATGCACTTAGACAGATAAATGTGTGTTTACAGATGGTTTGATATCACAGCAGAGATTACTTAAGACATTTCTGTTATTTCAGAAGCACTCACATTTATTCAGACATGTTTTCCATCCGTGTGCTGCTGCAGGATTCATAAGTGACATGTACAAATGGCTGTAACATCTTTTGACAGTTCTTTCTCCACAGAACTCTTTAATAAAGCTCTCCTTATCCTGTCACTCTCTGAATTATCACCAATACTCCACCGGGTGCTCCTCTTGCTTCTTCTGTTCCCTTTCTAAATGCTCATATTGAGTTTTTCTCTCTCTCGTTCTCTGCCTCCTCTCTTGACAGATGATAGACAAGAGACCGCATTGAACCTGTCTACCAACGGCATTAGCAGCATCAACATGTCAATAGAAATAAATGGAGTTGTCTACACAGGTAAATAGAGCGGCCGTTTGCTGATGTAATTGCGGGCAGGAAATTCAATAAGTTATAGCAGCACCCCCGTGCGTTTAGTCCTCCACACAATTTGATGTCTTTGCTATAAAATCTATCGTAATGAAGTGGCAAGTCCAATAGAGTTAAAAAAGTTAAATATCTGGAAATTGGCATCCAGCTGCTGCCAGGTCGATGGGGCTTATTGTCTTTCGTGCCTGAAAGGAAGAAGCCCCTGCTTAAGGTGGATACAGTGCTTGTGCCTGGCAAACAAGTGACTGTAATTACCTGGAGATGGCCCATTGGAGTGCACTCTATAAGTGCCGGGAAACTTTTGCCAGAAAGGACATCGAGTTAAAGTGGGCTCTTTTCAATTGAACCAAAAGACCACGGCTAAATGTCCTGTCTTTGTGAATCAATTACTGTTTCTGATCGAACATCATGCTGGCCAACCCATTGTGGAAATAATGGATGTCAAAAACGTAGCGATAGAAGTCAACCTAGGCTAGTCCAGGATATTTCTAGATGTGAATGTTTTGTCTGACTTTCGAAAGCAAACCTTTGTTTTGTTTTGTTTTTTTGTCGAAAAATTTGGAAAACTATGTAAAGTGTAGGCTTGAATGATCAAGAATCGCCTCGAACCACCCCTCATTTCTTCATTTTAAATGGAATAAAAGAAATGGTTAAAAAAAAAAAAAAGATTGCAAAGTGTCTGAAGATGCAGTTTACAAATTGGTTGTTTATGTAACATCTTCAGCAGCAGCCTCATTTCCCCTCTCGTCTGTTCCAACCACTCAGCATTCAGCATCACCAGTATACTAATCACCAG
>JAOVVB010000029.1:5876548-5892934 GCA_028570985.1 Heterobranchus longifilis | reverse complement strand
TAGGGGGCTCCCACATTAAGGCTACTACTGCCATTCAGCCGGGAGGGCCGAAGACTATCACGTGTTTCCTCCGAACCGCGAGGAGAGAGGTAATAGCATCACCCGGGGTTCGAACCAGCGATCCCCGGATGATAGGGCGAGCACTTTACCACTGCGCCACTCGGAGGCCCTTAAAAATAATTTTTAGCTATGGATTTTTCAGTCATATTCCTGAATTGATCAGTTTGAAACTCCTGAAGCTACTACAAGGCTACGTTCACATTACAAGCCACGACTAAAGTGACAACTAAAGACCTGTTTCTTAGACCCCCAATAAACAAAAATCCTTCTCAACAGTGTTTAATTGATTGTAGATTGAATCTAGTTACCAGTCTAGGATCCATCCAATGGCAGAAATTTCAAAGCACTCTGGATAAGAGCGTCTGCCAAATGCCTAAATGTAAACGCAAGTCACATTGTTTAATTCCAGGTCAGATTTGCACATCGTGATGTTTCACATTCATAAAAACAAGTTACTTTTATCTCACTCTAATGTGGACACATCTGTCCTCTGTGTCCATCGATATGTCTTTGCTCACACCATCTGGGTTAAACCACGTCTGGAGTTTGTGCGACCTTTCATTCATTCCAAACAATGGGTTGGATTTTAGTAAAAAAATTACTTAGGAGTACAGTAAGTAGTTAGTCTGCTGTATTCGTTGCGGCCCAGACGATGGAAGAAAGCCAGATGCCTTGCTTTAGCAGGTTTGTGCTCCAAGCATGCAGAGTCAAAATGTTACATGAATTCTGATCTGTCCGTTCTCATTCAAGTCACATGACCATATGATCGGATATGTATCTGATCTAGAACCACATACGAAAGCGACTCAGATCTGATCTGATCTGAAAAACATCAGATCTGTCCGTTCAGACAGCCCTAAAATAAATCAGCGCTGTGTCACATAAAAAAATCAGATTTGAGTCAATTCAGGCTGGTAATGTGAACGTATCCCAAGAGAATTTAATCACTGTTCATTTAATGCACACCTTAAAAATTGGATCCAGCACAAGTTGGCAGAAAGTGCGTGGGAGTTTTTTCCCTTCTGCATTTGTTGCCGTTTTGCTAAATTTTCCACAGGAAGGATCAAAATACCTGAAAAACCAAATAGAATATCACAGAATAATTTATCCATTTAAAATGCCTTACCTATATTTATTTTATACATTAGTTACTGAATATTAATTCTAATAATAATAATAATAATACATCTAAATTTACAATTTATCTTTTTTTTTTTTTGATAATCTCAACCTTGGATCCCTTTCTACTACCTAAAATAAGTTTGCTTCACTTACTTGTCTCCCCAAAGCTTCTTCATCATTTCCTCCACCTTTTTGCAGCGCTCTTCCGGTGAGATGTCGCCTTTTTTCTTTTCACCTTTGGCAGCAAACTTGGCTACGTACATCTCAGCAAACTGCTTAAGGGTAAAAGCCCAGCCATGGAGACCTGACCCAAATCCGACTGTGCCAACTACAGGGTCCACCTGGAATTAATTGAAAAACAAGATATGCTAAACAAGTAGTAGATGCAAGACAAGACATGATAAAGACCCCAAAAGCAAATAAATGAGAACGTTACCATAATGTTGCCCATTGGTCCATGTTCTCCTTCACCATAAGTAGAGATGATGACGTTGACGTTCTCAACGATGCGCTGGAAGGTCTGGAAAAGCTCATCAGGATCCAGCTGCAGCTCAAGCAATGCACGGTCCATCTTGTTCATCATCAAGACTGGTTTTATGCGTTCGGCAATAGCCTGCCTCAAAACCGTCTCGGTCTGCACGCACACACCTGGAGAACACGCATAAGTGCAGTTAAAATACCAAAGGAATAAGGTTCCTGAAGGACAATTTGTAATGGTTTTTGTTAAAAGCTGGCATGGAAGCCATCGAGAACAGGATTCATTTACATTTGGGAGAAAAGCTGTTTAGAATTTTCGAGAGCTGTTAGACATTACATTACAAAATAACGTTTTAAACAATACTGACATTCTAGCACTTTTCACTTAATTTATCTTATACAGTATATAAAATGCAAAGCACTCCAGATGTTGTAGGTACATTTTTTTCAGGGGATTTTCAAGAGTCAAAATTTGCGTATGACCCTTTTGAGAATTGACCTGCTGAAGTCCAGCACTGTCATACCTGATACACAGTCTACTACTACGAGAGCCCCATCAGTAACTCTCAGAGCTGCCGTCACCTCGGACGAGAAGTCCACGTGACCCGGAGAGTCGATCAGGTTTATGAGAAAACCAGATCCGTCCTTGCACTGCTTGATGAAGGCCAAGTCATTGTCGCTGAGCTCGTAGTACAGAGAGATAGCTCTGCATTGAACATAATACACAATGCCTTGTAAAATATATAGACTCGTGCTACTTTCGTTTAATGACTTGGGTAAATATTTTGTTGAAGCTGTTGATGAACAATTTATCAGCTGCCAATGACATTTTGGAGAGAATGCAATTGAGAATACTTGGGATGCACTTCTTTTTTTTTTTTGAGATGTGATAAATGTCCTGGATTTTATGGATTTTGAAGCCACTATGGATACCTACGTTGATTTGATGGTGATGCACCTCTCTTGTTCGTCCTTTCTTGTGTCCGTGAACCTGGTCTCACCAGCTCGTGCAGAGGCAATGATACCCGCCTTGCACACTAGAGAGTCGGTCAGAGTGGATTTTCCATGGTCCACATGGGCGATCACGGACATGTTCCTAATGTTGGACTTTTTGTCCATGATCTCACGGATCTGGTCTACTGTGAAGTTCACCTGAGAAAAAGAGATCACATCATTATTATCATTACTACAAGGGTGAGTCAAAATTTATCCGCACTCTGATTATATTAAAACTTATATTGGCCGCACTGTCTTATCAGCGCTTTCCATTCAAGGCTGCTGTCTCCTCAGTCACTGCAAAGCAGGTGTGAACGGAAAATTGTGATTTGCATTTGTCATTTATCGAAGACTTTGTGCACAGTGTGAGGAGAGGGTTTTGTCGTGAAGAAGTGTGTGTGTATGAATGGATGGAGAAGTTCAAGGAAGGTTAGACAACAAGAAGACACCAGTCGCTCGTCCACTTCCAAGGCTGATGACAACACTGCATCGCATCCTCCCTATAGTTCTGATCTTGCTCCACCGGACTTTCACTGGTTTGGTCCTCTGAATGCAGCCCTAAAAGGACGAAGATTCACTTCTGATGAAGAAGTGAAGACAGCAGTGCATTTGTGGCTCGTAGCTCAGATATTGTAAAACATTTTTAATGAGGGAATACGAAAGCTTCTTGACAAAGTGTATTGAAAAGCAAAGAGGTTATGTCAAAAATGTTGTATGTCTTTTCTAAAATTTCATTTAAATAAATTCTACAGCCAGAGATAACCCTCGATAACCTTCAGATTATTATTATTACAAGACAATTGCCTTTTATGTGAATGTTGGAGCATTCACAATGACAGGAATTCATCATGATTCCCAATTAGACTATTTAGAGATAAAAACAAATAAAGGAAAAAAAAATCTGCATAACCTTAAATGCAATATCTAAGCACAGTTTTGTTTCATTACTACAAATAATTAAAAAGATCAATTGGCATGTCATAAGATATGAATAATAACTTATCGAGTTTATTTAGATAAATCACAATATCTGTTAAAAATTTTGCTATTCCCTTTTCTGAATTGCAAAATGTGATATTCTTTTATTCCTGCCTCCATGCCAGTTTTTCTCCTGTCACCTCTACATCTTTCCTAATATCAAATTAATAATTAATTTTAAGCCATAGTAACCACTTTATCACATCGTAAATAGGACAAATTACAGGGGATCAGGCATACCAACATACACATTCAGACACCGGATCCATTTTGTGGACACAAATTACAGAATGTTAAGGTTAAGGTTGCAATACATGTTGAGATATGTTGGTGCAAATGATCACACTGTAAGTATATATAACCGAGGTCCTTATGGGTGGGTATACAGGGAAATTCAGTCAAAACACCGGCTGTTCACTTCATAGTACACTATTCTGGCAGCCTTCATTTGGTGTCATGCTATCTTTCCTTGACACACATTTAAAACTTTTGCCAATTACTTGTTTCTTTGATAAGAACAGGTTTACTGCTGAAGCAACACAAACACACGGCCAACATAGATACCCTTCATTACTGTCGCACCATACTGAACACCACATCCATTAAGACTGTAAGTTGTGTTATTCTTAATTTAAGCAAATCCATTATTCCTGTTTTCATACAAGCTTTAAAATGGTGGACCTACCCCAAGCCAACCTGCCTTCTCAGCTTCAGGAAAACGGTTTTATCTTTTTTCATTTTTAAACATACCTGCTTGGGCTGGTATTCTTAAATGCTTTTTTGCAGTACAGATTGTATATTTTATGAACGTAAACTATTTAAATAAACAAAGCAATGGTCGATACAGTGTAAATAGAAATATAAAAATGGCAAGCTTTTCTTATATAAAAAATAACATCAAACATGACTGAACTTTTGCCACAGCAAGTAAAAAAATAAAAGAAATAAAAACCCTAAAGATGTACAACAGCCTGGTTACATACACCGATCAGCCATAACACCACCACCACCAGATGAACTGAACAGCTGGTGCCAGGATCATGGGCACTCAAGGCTCACCCATGCCCCTGGGGTCCAAAGGCCATCATGTCCAGTTCAAACCAACAAAAAAGCCAATGCAGCACATATAGAAGGGCACCAGAAAACCTAGTGCACAAAAGCCTGTCACACATGGGCCCTAGCAAACAAAAACCCCAAGGCCACCGACCGAGTCTCCAAACTCCAGATCCAAACTTGACCATACAGCCATGGGTCAGCACACACCAAAAGGCCACCCTAGCCTCCAGTAAAGATCAGCTATTTCAAAATTTGTAAAGGAATTCTTTAAAATCTCTCTCAGCCAATATTCAGATAGAACACCATACCCAAGGTGAAGCAAGGTGGTGCGAGCATCACACATTGGAGCACCTTTTCTTCAGCTGAAATTAGAGCTCTAATCAAAAGACAGAGAATGGTAGATCGGTCCAAATACAATTTTTTTTTTTTATCCCTGCTGGCCTTATGTTATACAGCTGAAGTTGAAGAAATATGTCACCTTCCATCAGAAGTCAACAAAGGAATGGCTTTTTTCGCAGGGATGTCCTCTGCCCCTTTTATTTGACTTAGCAATTGAACTGCTGGCGGAGGTCATATAGTTTAGCTAAAAGTTTTTGGGAGTTAAGATTGCAAGTGTAAAAAAACAAAATGTTATTATACGCTATATATGATATTTTGCTTTACCTGTCTGAAACAGAGACGTTGATTCCACCTCTACTAGACATTATTAGAGAATTTGGTGCGGCAAAACTATTATCCTGTCTCAAAATTTTCTCCTTGGGTCGAATTAACATGATTAAAATGAATATATTACCAAGATACAGTTATGTTTATGCATTCTATAAATCTATAAAGAAGCTTTATCCATATGTTTGGAGAAACTTTCCCCCAAGAAAAGCATTTAATACATGAGTGAAATACAGAAACAATGAAGAAATATGAAGATAATTAGTACATACATTCTCTACTTGAAAAATGGAGGAAGCAATGCTTGATACTATTTAAAAAGCTCTGACTTTTCTGACTTGTATAAAGAGTTTGGCTTTCATAAGCAGGATTTCTATAAATATTGACAGCTTCGACATAAAGTCAATGATTTTCTAAAAAGACAGGAACATAACAGGCTGAAATGATTTTGTAGAATGTCATCTCACTGAAGGGAAACCTTCCTCCAATCCATGCAGTTTTGTTGGACTATTGTAGATCATCACTGCATCCGCTTAAAGAAGCATGGCAGAGGAACCTTGGACTTGTTTTCACTGATGACCAGTGGGGACAGATACATAGCAGAATTTTCTTCTCATTTTCATGTAACAAAATTGCAGACTAAAATAATACATTTATGCACAGGATTTATCTTACTCCAGTTCGATTATAAAGATTATGTACTTTCATGTTTCCCCATTGTGTCCCCGAACACATTTAGGATCTAAGTTGCATCTCTTCTGGCAATGCTCAGGGCTGTGATGGTTCTGGAAGACGGTTCGTATTTTCTCGGTTCAAAGTTTTAGAAGCAACATATGACAAGACCCCAGTAAAGTACCTTTTTGGTACAGACTTAGATGGTAAATTGGACACTATATCTACTATGAGGATAGGATTATTTTGGATAATAGTAATAATAATAATAATCTCAAAGTTGATTATAATAAATAATAAAAATTTGAGATGCTATGTTTTGGATTCGGAGGTTAAAAAGTAATGTGAAAAATCTATAAAAAATAAGACTGGAAAAAAAAGGAATGGCTTCTTCTGAAAGGGGTATGTCAAAGCCACTGTATTTTTAACTTAACTGTATAAAGCATTATAATTATTAGTGTGTTGAATTCCTTAGATCTTGTTATTCTCGACCACAAAACCAGTTATGCTGCGGCTAAATGTAGAATTTAAACATTTTACATTGTACTAATGGTACTTTTTCCTATATTTTTTAAAATTACAGTAAGTCTTAAGCCAACATTGATTATAAGCTACTTCTTTGACTAATGACGAGACTATAAGTTAACTAGTTAACATAATACCTGAAGTTAAATAATAATCATAATGACTATAAAAAAAAGTCATGTAATGTTTCTTAATTTTCTAAAAAAAAAATAAAAAAGGCATAATAAAAATAATAAGAAGAAGAAAATGTAGGGGTAGCTGAGTGGTTAAGGCATTGGAGTAGTGATCAGAAGGTTCAAGGTTCAAACCCACAACTGCTCAGATGTATAATAAGATAAGAATGTAAGCTCTTCTGGATAAGGGCGTCTGACAACTGCTCAAATGTAAATGAAATTGCATCCATTTCTCCTAGTCACCCTGACAACAGGCAGTTTGGGTCTCCTCTTTATGCGTTGCCAAAAATGGGTCTCAGCTACAATGATATAGAAATTGTAAAAAAAAATTTTACAAAAAAATCTGTTATCCACTGACCCTTTGGGTTTCCCATACACGACTTGGGGAATCATCATTCTAGACTGGAGGCAATTCTGAATCCCTCAACTTTGATCCATCTGCCAGCTTTGCTGCTCTTCGAAAAACAGATATCGCAGCCAGAATTTTACAGGAAAAAATGTAATAATAAATAAGTTTAAAACATTTTGATCAGCAGGAATCCTTTGTGGTCTGTGGGCCCACACTATTGCATATAAAAACAATCAAAACACTTAGAAAAGACATGTAAATGAAGTAAAATCTAAAATAAATAGATTTTAAACTTCAGTTAACCTTAATTTATGATTCTTCTTGGCACCGGCTGCCTTTTTAGCTCAACTAAAAGTGGCTCCCTTTTCTTCTTGCTACTGTGCTTGCTAACATTCTTGGGAACCATGATGCTATGTCACTAAATCTTGCACAAAATGCAAAAATAAATAAATAAATCAGAAACTCGTTAGTAAAGGGTAGTTAATGCTGGTTGTGATAGGAAGATGTCAGAACACACAGTCAATCACTGTTATAGTGGCAAAAGGGGGACATACTTAATATTAAAGTGGTCATAATAATGGTATGGCTGATCAGTGTATATTACAACATCATCCCCATGTTAATCTTAATTTTTAAGAACCCATGTTCTAGAATATTCTGTACCCCTCAAATTTACATCAGGGTTTGTTCTTTTTGATCTTTAAAAAAGGGGGTTCTTGGACATACCATAATAATAATAATAATAATAATAATAATAATAAAAACAAATACTAGCTATGCTGTGTTGTGTTTATCCTTGGAGCTACCTCCCTGACCATCACCCCCCGCCCCCCCTCATTCCTTTTACTTTTGTCACCCAATGTTCTAGAATGTTCTGTTCTGTCCATGCTTAAGAATCGGTTCATTTGAAAGAGTCGTTCAGGTCAGACAGATTCATGTACGAGTTGCCCATCATGTATCCGTCGCGCGGGCGCGGTGCCAGTGAAACTCGAACGCGCGCGCCGCAGTGAGTCGCGGGCGTGAACGTGTTATTTATAACGCCGCTAAGTAACGTTATGCCGCTTAATGCCCTTAATGCACACGGCCATATCACAAAAATAACAACTCGAAAGAAACCCATTGCGCTCGGACAACAGCCTTATCTACCCACATTTCATGACACAAATTGATAAATCTAAAAATAAAATAAAAAACACGCATCCTTAAAAAGGGGTTTTGGAGAGATCCTGCCCGATCTGCGTCACTCGGTGCGATGCCAACAACATTCAGCACTGATAGAAATAAGATTAAACTGGCAGGTTGTCACTGCGTCATTGGAATAAATTAAATAATATACAGCCTAGACCTGACATTAGGACCGGTTAAGTAAAGCATGGCACATTTAAACAGCACGCATTTCTATATATACAAATATATATAAGTGATATCTATATAATCCCATTATCCGCAGTAAAAAGGCGTACCATGGTGGCGGAGGGCTGCCCGGTGTGAGACGGCCTCGGCTGTGGATCTGCGCTCCTGCGCTTCTGCACTCGAGGGGGGAAAGAGGCAGAAGATGACGTCGGATGGGAGTTTATGCTGCGGCACACACACACACTTGGTCATGTGGAGAAAGTCATATGGACCTAAGATGACGGCGCAGTGTGTACGTCCAGAAATAATCCAGACCTTTTATAATAAAATACCATCAAAGAAAACAAACAGCACATGAATTGAGTGCGTGCTACTTGAAACTTTTGACCGTGAGAACACTGTAGATAGATTTAACCAGCTGTAGATATTATTACTTATTACTGGATTACCGACCATCATGCAAGTGTGTCCTTGTTGGACATCCTATTTTAGATTTAGAATAAAAGCCTCCAGATATTTTTGGAAAGGCTTTCCTCTAGCTTATGAAGCAAGATGTTTTTTTTTTTTTTTAGTTTTTGAAGTGTATCAGATTTGTAATCATGGAGCCACAAGAGGATCAGACACGGCCTGGGGTGTGCCCGATGTTCCAATTCATCACAAAGGTGTTCAATGTGACTGAGATCAGGGGTCTGTCCAGGACACTTTAGTTCTTCCAGTCCAGCCTTGGCAAACTGTCTTCATGAAGTTTATTTAAGATACTATATATATATATATATATATATATACTGTATATATAGATAGATACTTTATTGAAGATACACAAAGGACATTTTAGAAGTCAAGCAGCAATGAAAACAGTTACACTAACACTCACTCATCGCCTATACCGCTTTATCCTGTATTCAGGGTTACTGGGGGGCCTGGAGTCTATCCCAAGAGGCGGGGTACACCCTGGACAGGCTGCCAATCTATCGCAGGGAATACACACACACACATACTATGCATACGTGCAAACTCCTTGCACACAGAGACGGGAATCGAACCTGGCCGGATATTGAACCCAGACCCTGGAGGTATCTGGAGGTAATATATATCGTGCTATATTACTTGTCACTGTTGCTACACACAATTCTACATCAGAATCTGGTTCTGCTATTTTAATTGCTACAGGTTGCTGCATTTTTGGATAATATATTTGTATTTTTATTTTACCTTTTTATTACTTTATTTCATTGCGGGCATATATTTCCCCCGTTATATAATTTCCTCCTGGATTAATAAAGTTATATCTTTTCTTATCGTATCTTATCTTATCTTATTCAATGAAAAAAATATCCAAATTAAGAGCTGGGAAAAAATATTTAAAAATACTTTTTAGATGTATTCAAGGCATCTAGAAGGGAGGGAGTTTAGAAAAACATACACTATATTACACATATTATAATAATAGACTTAAAATTATAAACAATATGCATTTGTGTTATGATCAAAGCTTATACTGCAGGGTTTGCGTCAGTATGTTGTAACCGCGTGACAGAGTTGCGCATGCGCAAAGAAGTTTGCCCTGCGCCGTATACCCTTCACGCATGCGTAGAAGAGCTCAGGCTAACCTCAGTGGAGGGAAAGTTGAAAACCTAAAGTTAAAATTATGATTGCGCATTTTAACATGACAGTCTATGGTTGAGTTATGTCCGTCCTGCTAAGATATGCCTCCGAATCTGGTTGACAGATGGACCGAGGAGAATAACCAAGTCGCCAAAAAGTGGAAGGTAATTAATTCATTAGCTCTTTCAGCTAACTGGCATTAGGGTGAACTGCTATTTACTCTCTATACTAAATGTAAAACAATAGCTTCTCCACCCTACATAGTGCATAATATGTCTTATTGAGAGCTGTTTTGGACACCATTCACGTATACGTTTTCACATGCTAAAAGCCCTATAACATTGTTTGATTTCAGGAATATGAAACACACCAGCATCCTCATCAGGACATCAGGAAGCACTTCTATACAGAGTATCTGAAACTACAGCAAAAAGTCCAAGGTGTGGGTAATATTTTATTTGATTCAATGTTGTGCCAAAAGTTATACAGATATACCACCAGGGGGTGTGCTTTCTTTAAAGTGTGCTGGCAAATATGGGATGAAAATACACTGCCTGGCCTCCCAAAAAAGTCTAAGATTTTATTCAGTCACCTTTATCTTACCTTTATTACAACACACAATGTGGTAGCCAGTTCATTTTTGAAAATGATTTTTTTCATGCTCCCAGAACTACTCTTTTAATCTGAGTCCTGGAATACACCTGTCATTCAGGTCCGCTGACTTCATATTAGACCTGAGCACCTGAAGCAACCCCATATTACAACAACACTGCCTCCAGAGGCTTGTACAGTGGCTACTATGCATGATGGGTGCATGCCCGGCACGCCCATTGCTCTGGAATAGGGTCAATCTGAACTCATCAGACCACATGGCCATTTTTCATTACTGTTTATCATTTAAAAGTTCTTTAAAGTCTTTATACTTTCTAGCAAGTTCAAGCCTTTTTTTTTTCTGATTAGTCTCACTACCATGTGGCATATGGCCATACATATGTTTAGTCCCTTGTGAGTTCTCATAACATTGTGTGCATATTGAAATGCTCTTATTTTGACTTTTAAACATAGCTATGGTTATTAATGTTGATTTAAAAAAAAATAAATTACCATGCAACTTCACAAAGTGTTTAAGTGAGCTCCGTTCATGATTTTTTTCATCATATTTTTTTCCACTAAGTTGACAGTTCAGCACTATCCTTCCAAGTTTTTGAGAACGGTTCTTAACCCAGTTGTAATTTCAAATCTCCTTAGTTGTCTTCAATGCTTGGTGTAGCCCCATAATTTGACCCTTCTTAAAAGAAAATTTTCTTTTTTCTTTTGGCCAGGCAGTGTTTGTCAATACATTATTTTAACATAATGGCCACCTAATTAAAATACTCTGGTAATAAACTGCTAATAATTTGCCAATATTTGTCCTTATTTCTAAATGGATTTAAACAAAATATCTACAGCACTACAATGATTTAAATCATTAAATATGAACTAGAGTTGAGTCAGTCTGTTCGCAGTAGTGAACAGATTACAGCTAGGCTGCCAAACCTTATTTCTAGTGTGCCAGCTTTCCCCCTGGCCATACTCCTGGACATTAACATGCTAACCAATTATTTTGTTTCTCCAACAGGCGTGCCAGCCCAAACAGGACATCTTAAGCTTGAGATCGCTGTAACATATAACACTTTGCTGTTTGCGCTTAGTTATGGCACACCTAGAGAGACAAAGGACTGCATCACCAATATCCTAATAAGGGGTAAATCCTCACATTTATTCTATTAAGAAAATAAAGTGCAAATGATAATTATGTTTCTGAACACATTGTTCTGTTCTGTCCTGGTATTTATAGTATTGGATGCTGTACATAAGCAGGTGCCCAGTCGTGACTTAGTTCCATTATGGCAAGTTGTGATGCAGACTTTCTGTGGTACTGTGTATGAGCCATGGGTCCACAAACTCTTGCTGATTCAGTGGGCAGTCTGGCTCTCAGAACGGCACTATGAAGGAATCCTGAATTTGCTTCAGCAGGTTACTCACAAAGTAAGTAATGATAGGGTGTAGAGTAAGACAGAAAGGCATTGACATTCACAAGGAAGGTTAAGGATAATGTTAAAACATCAGTGTTTAAGAAGGTTGTATGCTTATTAGCCATACTATAATACTGTATATATTTCACTTTTCTTCATCTTTGAGGTGCATTCAAGTCAAACTGTGAGATTTCAAGCACAATATGGTGATGAGATTCTTAGCCGCAGTAAAACATTTTTAAGGCCATTCGTATGTGAATGACAATCCTGACAGTTCACTGCAGTCGTTCCCATTGACATTAAGAGAGTGAACACTCTCAGGAAAGGCATTTCCAGGACAAGGCATGACCTGATACCCATCACACCACTTGCACGTTACCTGAACTGGGCTAGGAGTTATTGGTACATTTCCTGTACAGTCCTGACCTCACTCCAAGTGATTTTGGGACATCAAAGGAGTTCCTGGGAGGCCAGCATTTCAGATGTGAAGCCAGCAGTCCGATGATGCCTCTGGCATACTGAGAAAACTAAAAAATTTTACTCCCTTAAGTGTGTTCTGTTATCTTGAACAGTCAAAAATCCTGGTTTGACTTGTTCACCCTTTGTATAACATCAAGGATAGTTCAGCCAGTAACCTACAAATTAAACTGCTTTATTGTCAATTTCAGAACAAAATGTGACTGGCTTTTTTGTTTGTTTGTTTGTTTATTTATTTATTGTTATTTAAGCTAAAGGCACCCTCTATTGCCTCCAAGAAGGAAACGACTAGACAGGCATTCGGAAGATTAACTAAGCTGTCTGCATGTTAAGAAATGGATCAGTCTCTGCAGTTCAATTTTTCCTGCCACTTTAACTATCAGCAAAATGTTTTATTTTTCTTATACTTTAAGAGGATTACTGTCCAGTGATCTAGATAGTACGCGGACCTAAGAGAATAACCAATAATGTAGCTATTTTGTGGGGCACATTAGGATTTCATATTATCTTAAATATTGTCTTCCCTATACAGTATTTATCAGTAATCTTCAAATATCATGCCACTGCTTTTCATGTATGATGTGATGTAACTTCATAATTTCAAATTATGGATAAAATGGCCCCAAAAACATGTCCCTGTCTAGTTACTCATGGAGTGCAGTGTATTTCATGTATTGATTAAAAATATATTTATTATTTTTCATTATTATTTAGTTTAGCTTTAGTTGTTATTGTGCAGTGTTTTAAACATCTTGATTCTTCATTCAGGAACAGAGCACAGCATCAGGGGATCTGCTTGCAGAAACCCGAAACCTTACAATCTCAACAGAAGAAGACACCTCTCTGCATGTTGCTTTAGCAACCAAGGACCTCAAGGAGCTTTTACATGTGTGCACTTTTATTTCTCATGGTAGGTTGACTAAGCTGTTCCTGGCCATACTAAAAATCTGAGACGTAATTATAATATGTCCATATGCCCATAAAATAATGTATACAGTATATGTCTTAGGAGTGGAGCAGATAAAGGGAGAGAAATATATCGATGCTCTCGTGGCTTTGCAGGAAGCCAGCACTCAGCCCTCACCCAGAGCTCTCTTGGCTCATGTTCACATGCTCACAGGCTTTTGTTACTCCAAGCTGGTAAGAACACTCCCAACACTGCCAGATCTCCACAAATTTCTGTTATTTCTTTTAAGGAAAAATTTAAATTCTAAAAATGTATAGCTTATGTCTTAGTTTTTGGTTACACCAATTTGGAATTTTATTTTAAATTAATTTGTACAGTGCTAATTAGCACATAAAATAGTCTTACTGTATCTATGATACATTTCCTTTTTTAAACATTATTGGTCATTTGGTTAAGGAGTTATATTACCGCAAATCTTTTCTGGTTACCATGACAACTGGATACTGCATTTGATTAGTCCGGTAATGATGTCATTTTGTCATGTCTCTTCAAAATAATAAACTAATAATTATTAATAATGTAATAAAATAAAGTTTTGAATTCATTTAGACAGTTGTACTTCTTGGTTAAAAAAAAGGCCTCAGCATGGACAAGCAGTATCCTTAAATAATATATTTAATATAAATACCTCCAGGGTCAAGGGTTTGATTTCCACCTCAGGTCTGTGTGTGGAGTTTGCATGCTCTCCCAGTGTTTGGTGGGTTTCCTCCAGGTGCTCCGGTGTCCTTCCTCCCACAGTCTAAAGACATCCAGATTAGACTAATTGGCATCCCCAGATTGCCTGTAGGTGTGTGTGTTTGCCTGCGATGAGTTGGCACCCTGTCCAGGGTGTACCCTGCCTCGTGCCCAAAGTCTCCTGGGATAGGCTCCAGGCCTTAATCTTTTTTTCTGGTCCTTTCCGATCCTTTTGTCCCTCAGCATTGTACTCTGCTGTTTAATGTACAAGTAAAAGCTTAGTCAATATAAGCATATGTAGTTGCCTAGTAGTTTCAGTATATCAGTATGGTTTTGTAAGAACTCTACGCCTTATGCCTACTTTTTTTTCCCCATGGGATGATTGACCTTTACATGGAATTTTAAATATTTTTGTTGGACTTGCTTAACATTTGTACAACAACATCTGATGGGAAATGTTTGTTTTCAGCAAAAGCCCCAGAGTGCACTTCAGTGTTACAGAAAAGCCTTGAAAGTGGACTTTAACTGCCACAGGGCTCTTTATGAGAGCTCACTAGTATACAGACAGCTGGGTAACACCAATGCTGAAATAGAAGCTTTGCATCTTCTTCACTCTGTAAGTCATCTTATAACAAACATCCATATAATCCAAATACCCATATAAATTAATTTGGGGAATTTTTGGCTCTTTTTGATGATTCTAATGAATTCCTTCCTAACATATTCCTGGGTTTGGTATTTAAAAACAGTAATTTGTATTTCACTATTTACTCTATTTACAGGCAGTAATGTTGCATGCAGAGAGTAATCCATCAAATCCATCAACACATTTAATATCTCCTGATATGCTGCTTGGTAGTGAACAAATCAGCTTCACCTGCCAAATTCCTTCTTCTCATCATATATTACACACTCTGGGGAATAATTGTGTGCTTAATAACAGGTAAGGGCACTAACATTAAGACCAGGGGGTGAAAAGGTACCATTCTTTAAATTTCTGAGACATGAGGGCCTATGGATAAAAAAATAATTACTGTAATTCATAAATATATATGCATGTATAATTTCTTTTATCAGGACTTCAGAAGGCGCTGAATACTATCTCGACCTTTTGGCCTGTTTACAGTCAGATTCAAAACAAGTAGGTGAATTATTTCAGACATATGTGTATATATATTTTTTTTTATTCTGATTTTCTGCACATGATGCACTATGTATAAAGTGACTTTCTAATACAATGCAGATGCCTATGGACTATGGCTTGTCATTACCAAGAATTCCAGTGATTTACCTTGAAGCAGCCTTTGCCCTGTTAAAAGCCAAACGGCCTTGGGATGCCCTTGCCATTTGTGATGAGGTCCTTGCTAAAACTGTTGACCTCATCCCAGAGAGATTGTTGATTACGCCCTGCGGGACAGTTTCAAGAGAACTCGTACCTTTCACGCTAGAAGCAGATGCTCCAGAGGAGAAGATGGAGTGTGTGCTCTGGTCTGGAGCTGCATACTTAATCCAAGGGCAGGTGCATTTCCAGCTCAAAGACACAAAAGAGGCGTTGACCAGTTTTAATAGGTAAATCATATATTCACACTGTTTTAATGGGGCAAATATTCCATATGATCTTTTAATCATGTGTTTTCTGTATTTACCTTTCAGAGCTATCAGTCAAATAGTGAAAGTATGTGTTAAGCAAAAAAGTAAGAATTATTTCCTTATTTGCTTTTTTTGTTTGTTTTTTTAAGTGTGACCTGAAATAAACTTTCATTTTTTTTGCCCAGTAAATAATAATTTAAAGTTTTGTTTCTTATAAATTACATGGTATGTAATGTGATGGATTGAATTATTTGGATTTCTAAATACATGAAACATTTCTTGCAGTGAAAGATCAAGAAGTCGAGAGAGAACCTGCTGATCACACAGTGATGGTCCTTGAAGCTCTGAAAGGAAAAGCACTTAAATTTAGAGCTGTATGTTTCGTAGAGAGAGGTCAGTTAAAGGAGGCTTTAAGGGACTTCCAGCTCAGTCTTCAGGCCACTCCAGGTGTGCAAAAAAAGATATCTCTTCTGCCTCTGCAACACCTGTCATTCCAATGATGCTACATCTACTTTCATTTTATAATAAACAGGTTGTGTAACATTATTGGGTTTTACTGTACATCAGTAACTCATAAATGTACACAGATGTACTACTACAAAGTCAACTATTTTACTTTTAAAATAATAT
>JAOVVB010000029.1:5828346-5854706 GCA_028570985.1 Heterobranchus longifilis | reverse complement strand
TAAGTAAAAGTAAAATTACAGATTTTAAAAACTACTTTAAAAAGTAGAAGTACACAAAAAATCTACTCAATTACAGTGATGCGAGTAAATGTAATTAATTACTTTCCACCTCTAAAACATGCCACCATTTTCCTGCTTTTCCACTGTGATCAATGGCCATACATGTAAAGCGAATATGTTGTTAACTAATATTTAATAGTAAAAATGTAATAATGAATTCACAATTTACACAAGAAATAATGAGAAAATATATGGAATGTGTGGGGATATGAGTCATGTATATAGAGTACTGTATATAGAGTATAAAGGATGACACTTTACCAGTGGCACTCTGTTGTAGCCTATGTAATGTAAATATACAGTAGATTATCTAATAGGGAAGCTTGATCTCTCACTAGATCTGGCATGCAGAATATAATGCTTACTCATATAACTGATTCATCATATTGATTCTGGGTAACATAATGGCAATAAAGAGGAAAAATGGCAGAAGAACAATAGTCTTTTATTGCAATGAGCCTCACTGTACCTACAATCACCTGAGTGCAGTTGCTGAGTCAATGCCGTTTTGGGGTCAAATTGCATTAGGAAATAAACCAGTATTGTGATTTTAATAGGATTTTTGCAGTGTTGACACAGGGTATTAAGTTTTTCCATCCTGACTACCCAGTGAGATTTAGTTTAGTGTTTGGAGGCATGTGTCTCATTGCAGACTTCAGACTGAGTTACAATATCTTTTTCTGAATTTAAATGTTTTTTAAAAGTGGTAAAGTGCTCACCCTATCATCCGGAGATCGCTGGTTCGGTTCTCGGGTGATGCTGTAACCTCTCACAGCCAGAGGTCTAGAGAGAGCTGATTGGCCGAGCTCTCTCAGGGGGGAGGGGTGAGAGGTACTTAGTGCTCCCACATTAATCACGGCTCTTCAGCGGATAGCGCTGTCCTCCGAGTGTGTTACGCCGCCCCCAACGGTGCGTGACTGAGCAGTTCAAAAAGATGCGGTCGGCTGGCATCATGTGGTCCGGAGGAAACACGTGATAGTCTTCGGCCCTCCCGACTGATTGGTAGCCTTAATGTGGGAGCTCCCTAGTGATGGGGAGGAATTGGACACAACTAAATTAAGGAGAAAATCGGACGAAAAATCCCAAAAAAGAAAGAAAGTGTAAAGAAGCCAGGCTAGGTCTGATTAGTGGCATAATCAAAGTCCAAAAAATAACAGGTGAGAGAACTCTAAATTTCGCTAGTGTTTTTTAAAACATTTTTTATGGGGGGTTGGAAAGATTAGGGCATGGTCCCAGTAGCGCACTATGGATTTATATTTGAAACACTCAATTAGTAATCATTAATAGCTTCCTGGTGGTGAGGTGGTGAGCACTGTGGCCTCACACCTCCAGGGTCGACGGTTCAATTTTCAACTAGGGTATGTGGAGTTTGCATGTTCTCCCAATGCTTATTGGTGCCTTGCGTTCCTCCCACAGTCCAAAGAAATGCAGATTAAGCTAATTGGTTTCCAAATTGCCTGTATTATGTGTGCCGTGCAATGTATTGGCACCCTACCCAGGGTGTACCCCGCCTCATGCTCAGAGTCTCCTGGGATAGGCTCTAGGCCCCCCACGACCCTGTATACAGGATAAAGCAGTATAGATAGATGAATGAATGAATGAAGAATAGCTCCCTGTCTGTCTTTAGATGTGTGTAATGCTTTGCCCCATGGTAGTGCCATCAATGAGACCTTGTGTTTGATGTAATGCATTGCTTAGGCCCGTAACTGGTTTATTCTCAAGCTACTGATCGATATTAGACGTCAAATATCATCACGAACATCTGAACCCATGTTCATTTGATGTCTGGCACTGATTTATGAGCTGCTTCTTCATTTGCTTTGTAGATTATCCCTCTATCTCTTCAGCACATTCTGAGTCAGACATTGAAAAAACAAAAAAAAAAACGCAAGAACTGAGACTATGCGTTATGACTTATTTGTAAAGAATGTATTGTGTTAATCGTCAAAACATTAGTTTTTTTTTTTTTTTGGCACAAACCTGAATTAGTGACAGTTCGGTATCTGAGTGAGTGTGCCGGATGCTATCGTAGAGGGGGGGTCAGCGGTGCAAAGTTAATTTTAGCTGCTGTTCTCATTTTGCAGCCCTAATGGAGCAACTGAAGAATCAGTCGAGGTTGTAAATACTTGGCAGGTTTGTCAAAGGGGTCAAAACGTTCCATGACTACGTTTAGATCAGGGCACCATCAATTTCCACTGTTCTAGGGAAAGCACATACAAAATAAACGGCTTGTTCTGTTGATTTTTTCACGGTTTCGATCCGAGACACGGCTCAAACATGTCTAACGCAGGTTCTTATAGTTACATTGATACTTCAATTCAGCTTTCCAGGAATGGACGTTCTTTAAATATCCCTCATCTCAGAGGAGCAACACAGCCTGAATGAACTACAAAGCAGCTGCCACATGAGATAAGGAGCTATGTTAGCAATGACATCAGCTCAATCCTTCAGGCTAGAAGCAAACAGGCCATAGCTGAGGCTCAAGGAAACATTTGGCCTTACCAGAATGCCTTGCATTTTAATGGCTGTCTTAATGCAGGACAATGGATGAGGAGTTACATTTTGAAATAATGCACCAAATACCAAGTATATATGTAGTTTAATTAAGACTAAGAAAATCTAAAAGATAATACAAGTCTTTATCTGTGTTGAGTAAGGATCATATTCAGCCTAAAGTTATCTTGGTGATACATGGTCATTCGTGCCAAGTTACCAAGGAGGCTCTAAAGTTTACTCAAAACAGAGCTCTAGAGTACATCCAGTTACGCTCCTTAAATGTAGACCACAGATTTTAACCCCTAAAGCCAAATGTCCTGCCAATGGTTTACTCTCCTAACCCCAAACCCTTCTTAAAGTTCCACTCAAACAATTAATCTCCGCTAGAGAAAGATATTCCTTATAATTAAGAAGGAAGCCGAAAGAAATATCTTCATCTTTACGTATTTGCAGATGTGATTATCGCAAACAGGCTGGCGAAGATTTACGGGCAAGTTGGCATGTTCATGAGACACCACAAGATAGATGGCAGACCAATTTATTGCCTCGGTGATATTAGGGCTGTGTTATCAAGTCATCAAGTTTCAACGTGGACTTCTAATGAGCTCGATGAGGAGCAGCGCCATATCTAACGCCATCCTCTGGAAAAGATATTAAACACCATCCCGGGTTAGAGGATCATGAAAACATGCATCCTAAACACATATGTATCAGACGTTTGAACGGCTTGAGACTGGAGGCTGAAAGTAATGCAGTAAAGTCTGGTCTATTTCGAGAAAAGTAGGCTGCGTTCTGAAAGGCTTGGGCGCTTGGAGACATTTCCTTGAAATGATCTTGAATTCGCTGCCACAGTCAACCTGATGTCATGAGCGGAGCCGAGACGTAACTGTGTATTTCCCTTGACTGCTGAAATGATTAAGCTTTCAGACAGCCAGGTGAGGGAAAAAAAAAAAAAACCCACCCACTTCTCTTAGTGACTACAGTGATGCTCTGAAACATTCTGCGGTGACTCAGGACTCCATTAAGGCTATTTTGAAATAATTAAGTGAGAGGCTGAAAGTGTCGGTTAATTTTGGTAAGGATGTATTACTCATGTTCTGATTCTTTTTCATCATTTGATCAATCCGGAGCTGGTGGAAACCTTTAGTTAAGACTGAAGACTAAAAAAATGATCGCGTCCCTGAGTTACCCATTATGGGGAATATCAAAGCTTCTTTGTAGCAACAAAAGGGAAAAGTGTTTCCTTTCAAAACCCATATTTGAGTCTACCTGCAACCTTTTGCTTTTTACGAATGCCCGCAATTAAGCTCGCAATTAAACCAGCTACCAAAAATACAATAAAATGACGAACGACTCGCTGGACAATTATATGCGCCTGGTTTGCTGGCTAGACCTTTTCCCAGTGAGGATAGTGTGCCGTGGTGCATGACACTGCAACACGACATTCTTCTGCCCTCACACTTTAGTGGGAGAGGATAAACCAAGTAAGGGCTCTGAACAGCCAGAAAAGCTGACTCTGCTTAACATCATTCGAAAGCACGAAGCCTTCGAGCCCTCATGGAGCAATTTTGATCGGAGGCACCACAGGACAGATATACAGAGATTATGTTTGTTCAAACTATACCTTTCGTAGACTTGGTGATTGTGCTGAACCCTGATAAAAAGAAATATTTCACATGCTGTGCTGTGTTTCGGTAAAACTATGTCTACGGTGTCCTTAGTCTTCACACTTGAGATAAATTTAGTGAGGTCAACAGGGTCAATAGTTAATGTGGACACACCTGGCATGAAGTGAGCTAAGCCTTTCATTTTAACCTCTAAGAGCAGAAAAATGAGGAGACAGTTGCAAGTAATAAGACCACAGTTAATCTGTCTAGTCTATGTCTGGGTCGGCAATTTGGAGAACCCAACTGATCAAACAACTGAGCTTGTTGTATCTGACTGCAAAGAAGACTTAAGGAATGTTTTTCGAATACACTCTTTCCAAGACGTTTAAAGTACAATTCAGAAACTGACTGACTGCCTCCTCTTAGACACATGGAAAGCAAAGTCTTTATGCAGATTTCTTTTTATACCCCAGTGTAAAACCCATCTAATACTGTATGTTGGAAGAATACTTATATAAATACCTCCTTAAATAGTACAAGGTTGGAGCAAGTACAGTATAAGATGATGCTTTTAGGTGTGCAGCTGTGCATCTTGTAACCCATATCCCAATCAGCCAAATAAAAAGAAATTAAGCAACCGTGCGATATCGCATTTTGCGACGGTAGGGCAAAAAACATTTATGGACTGACTAAATTTAGGATCAACATGTAAAACCATTCGCTGCACTTCATCAGACCCAAATCGGATATCCATCTATCTAGAGGTCCATGAAGTCCAACCAGGGACCAAGGAGGCCAGTAGTGACCATTGTATTTATTCCCATCTTGGACCTACGGTCAACATTCACACACTACAGGCAATTTGGGAACACCAGTTAGCCTAATCTGCATGTCTTTGGACTGTGGGAGGAAACTGGAGAACCCCAGCAAGCACATGCAAACTCCAATCACAAAGACCGATGTGGGAATCGAACCCAGGACCTGCAGGTGTAAGGCGACAGCTCTAACCACTAAGCCACCGTACCACCAAAATTACAAATATCCAACGAAATATACTTCATTATAAGTAATGGACTGAAAGGAGCATTATATTAGCTAGAAAGCAAGTAGACCCAAAAAGGATCAGCATATGGTTTTTACAGATGAACGAATGTCCCAGATAAATAATTTATTATGGGGAAGAACCCAATCTGTTTTTGGGTGTCAGGATGCTGCTCAAAAGCTTTTTTTTTTATTATTCATACCATCTTGTTTGCACCTTAAATATGACTGCTAACTACAAGAACAGTTGGCTTATTATAAATTATAAAATAATACATAAATGAGCAAACACTTGGTGAAGGTTTTGCATATTGCAGGTTTTGCCCAGGTTTTACACATCTGATCTTAAATGATCTTGGTACCACCAAAAGCATCCGAGATGCTGGATCAGAACAAAAGAGGGTATATTGGTAGCATTGGTAATAGTTGGAAAAACTATGTGTTACTACGTCTTCTAGTGATGTCCAGACAAAAAGTGCCATAATCCAATAACATTTTAATGACTTTAGTCCTGGTTGGTATAACAATATACGTTATAATTAAGTACTAAAGTTACATTTATAACTGACTAGCAGTATACTAAATATATGGAGCCTTTACTAAAATATTCTTTCAACTTGCTTGTCTTATTTTCTCAGATTTTCTCACTTGTCAAGCTACATTTTTGAAGAAAAACCAACTTGATTCTTTTCTATTATCTGTAACCGTCATAGTACATTATCAATGTTTGCTCCGCTGGTCATTGATCAACTTACATACAGCATTTGACAAAGTCAACTCATATTTTAATAAACAGTTTCGCATTATTTAGATCTCACTTGGCACGCTGTTAATTGTGGAAATTCCTCAGAGCCAAAGGATGTGTGATATGATGTCCAACAAGGTTCCTTTCAGGCCTCCTAATGTTCTGCTTTAATAATATCCCTTGGCTGGCTTTCACTCCTCCTACACTGATGATGCACAATTACACTGAGCTTTTCAGTCTGTACTAATATTATGTGCGATGTATCTCGAGAAATATTTTAAAAACATTCAGATATAAATATTTTCATAATAGAATAACACAAAAACTGAATTTAACTGTTGTTAGTTATGTGGTGCTAAAATTATGGCTGATCAGTGAATATATATCATTTTTGAAAGAGAAAAATAACCACGTACCTCCTTAAGACTGACTTTGGCAGTGTATACGATGTTCGATCCATCCCTCCTAAAGTGCGGGTGTCCCTTGTCCTTAAGCACAAAGACAATGTCAGCCGGAATGTTCTCAGGATTCTCGTCGCCCTCCTTAGGGAAGGTGATCTTGGTCCCTTCTTTCCATCCTCTCTTGATGACGATATTAAGGATCTTGTCTTCCGACCGCGTCGTCCTTCCATCTGGGTTGAGGCGGCGCCGAGTGATGCGCATGCGTTTAGTACATCCATGGAAGATTTCCTCCAGAGATACCCGCAGCTCGTGCACCACAGGAGGGTCCTGTACCTTCTTCCTGGTGTTGCTGCCGCTGTGCAAAGACTCGTTACGAGGTCGTCGACCTACCCCACGATGGAACCCGTTGAGACCATTAAAGCCGAAGTGGCTGAAGGAGCTGAATGGATCATCATCCCCATCCATGTCGATGTCCATATCGTGGTCTCCGGCCCCATTGCTGGCATTCCAATGACGTCCAGAGCCAAAGAACATATCGAAGGGGTTCGAGCCACCGAAGAAAGATGCGAATGTGGCATGTGGATCTCCATGGAAGGTGTAGTGATAGGTAGTGCCTGGTCCACTAGATGAGCCAGTTCCTCCACTTTTAAGTCCTGAAAAGAAACAATAATCATACGTTTATATGGTTGGAATCAAGTGTCTAAGTGTTCTTAGAAATATACAGTAAATATACTGTATAATAGGTTTTGCTTTCAAGGCATTTTTCCCTCAAATATCTTGCAGAGGGTCACTGCAAATCAATACGACGTTATTCTGACAGACCCTTGTGATAAAATGATTCTTTCCAATCTTTACTTGGGCTCTACCAGGGTGACTCTGTCCCTATCCACAGGGTGTAAAGTCTCACCCAATGCTTTAATGAGTATAAAAAAAAACAATGTAAATCCTATACCATGGTCTTTGGTCACCGAGTAACATGTTAGAAAGTGTTTTCTACCCTTAAAATCGTTTCTACCTTGTACTTGTTGAATGTGGGTTGAAGCACTACGGCTGTTCTAGTGGCTCGTCATTGACTGACACCTTTAATTTGTCACCCATCCATATCTTATGTATATTATTAATCTGTATATATTAAAATATCTGAATAAATTGTCATCCATGGAAGGGAATGCACAGGCAATGAGCCAGTCACATTTCATTAAAGATCCACCAATGTTCTCGATTACGTATTACAGCAACCTTTTGAGTCCTGTATAACACCTACACTGATTCTGAGAACTCGTGTCAGTCAAAGTGAGTTAAAATAAACTCGGTGTCTCGGCTCTTGAGAAAATGTCTAACCGCAGCAGCGTGTGTGAGACGGCTTCCCCCCTACTGCTGCATAGCCCATGCTGTAAACATGGAGTGCAAAAATGTCAATCTTTCTACTTCGTTTTACTGGAGTTCTACATCATCTGAGTATTAATAATACACACCATATTGTAGAACGTCTCACTATGAACACATTAAATCTGAGACAGATTCAAATGTTTGGGTTTGAGGGTTTAGAAATCTTTTTCTTAGCACCAACACATTTATGGTTATATAACACACTTGTGCGTACATCCAGCTTCATGGAACACATCGTTATAGTTGTAGTTCACATAATAATCTTTATAGACAAGCTATTTCAGAGCAGCAATTAGCAAATGTCAGTTAACTCCACCAACTAAATTTGATTTGGTTGCAACTGCTCGTGCTTCTCCAGCGAGGTGCTGCCAAGAGTGTGTGTCACTCTCTTTCTATTTTGGATACTGAGAAAAGACAACACACATTTGGAGAGATGGGTACAGTACAGTACGCAGATATTATCTGTCACAAACAGCCTACCTTACGTCTATTCTTATCCGTAAAAAGCATTTACAGGTCGGAATGTAACTTCAAGGAAACAGGGGAAACGAAAAATAACTACGTCATGTTACTCTTAAACCTCTAAACCATTGGAACCGAATATAGGCCAGCCTAAATATTTAATTCAGTTCAGCCGAATACAAAAAAAAAAAAACTAAATAAATCAATGCTTTGAAACATCCATGTCTGTTCAGAAATAATAATAAATTCAATTCAACTAGAACAATTTTGGTTGCTGTTAGAACCTGCAATGCATTTTGCATAGCGTCTCATTAAACATCCCATCAGTTGTAATGATACTCTGTGCTCAAATCAAGTGCTGGTTCCCCAGACGGCTATGTAATACCAAACTGTGGGATGTTTATCTGCAGCTTCATACTAAATACTCGAGGCCTAACGAAAGCCTGGGAAACTTTTGAAGTGTATACTCAAAGGGAAAAAAAGAAACATGCTGTGAATTTCCTACAGCTTTATGTAACAGTATATACCAAACAAGGCCTAGTAGAGCAAACATCATTGTATTCCGGATAGATCCAAAACTCACAGCTCAAGCCTGAAAAAAACAAGGTTTTATAGCGCTCTAAAAATAGAAGAATCATTCTGGCAGGAGGTCTAGTATGCATAGTATCAGGGAAAGAAACACCACTGTAAGCTGCAGGACAGAAGCATATACACATACAACATAGAGCTCTTGCCTTTATATGCAAGCCAATGTGTGTGTGTGTGTGTGTGTGTGTGTGTGTGTGTGTGTGAAGACTTCAAGCTTCAAATTCTTACAAGTAAATACATACTACTGAGATGCCTAAAAGCAATATGTCTAACAGTTTTTTGATATATATTACTACTTCTGCTGAGACGTTCAAAAACAGCAAGATGTTTAAATGTCATCATTAACAACCACATACTGTGGGATGCGAAAGTTTGGGGTCAAAAGTTCTGTTAATGTGATCGATTAAGCAAGTGGAAGATGCACTTATACAATAGTTTAGATGCACTTATTTGCAATATTTGAAGCAATACAAGTGTATTGTTCTTGTTTCCTACAAAGGGAAAGCAGCATCCTACAAAAGAATGGGAATCCTAGGAGACTTGAGCTTTCAGATAACTTTGACCAAGGTATCAGACCTTAATTAGACTGTTAGGGTGATGGCTTGTTCACAGTCATTAAGAAAGGCCAGGTGATGCAAATTTCAAAGCTTTCTAAATACCCAGAATCCTCTAACCTTGCCCCATCAATCAGCAGCCATAGGTTCCTCTAAGCAGTTTACTAGCACTCTGAAAATGAAAATCATCATCAAGATGCCCACAAAGCAGGTCTAGGCTATTAGAAGATATTTATATTAGATTAATATCTATCTAGATTAATATCTATCCAGATTAGAAGTGTTTTCAGGTAAAGATTCCCTCGTTCGGAATGTAAATAAGAAATGGCAGGAAACAGGAACAGTGGAGGTCAAGATAAGGTCTGGAAGACCAAGAAAAATATGTGTGTGAAGGCCATGAATATGTTTGCAGTGTGAACTGCTCGTAGGATTGCTAGAAAAGCAAGTCAGAACCCCCCGTTTGACTGTAAAAGACCTCCAGGAGGATTTGGCAGATTCTGTAGTCGTTGGTACACTGTTCAACTGTTCAGCGGCGCCTGCACAAATATGGCCTTCATGGAAGAGTAATCAGAAGAAAACCTCTCCTGCGTCCTCACCACAGCGTATGAATTTTGAACATTTACACAAGCCTGATGCATTTTGGAAAAAAGTCCCGTGGACTGATGAGGTTAAAATAGAACTCTCTGGCCACAGCAAGCAAAGGTATGTTTAGAGAACAAAGGGTACAGAATTTCATGAAAAGGACACCAGTCCAACTGTTAAGCATAGGGATGGATGGATCAAGCTTTGGGGTTGTATTGCAGCCAATGGCATGGGGAATATTCCAAGGGTAGAGGGAAGAATGGATTCAATTAAATTTAAACAAATCCTGGAACATAACACCATGTGTAAAAAAGCTGAAGTTGAAAAGAGGATGGCGTCTACAAATGGATAATGATCCTAAACACACCTCAAAATCCACGATGGAATACCTCAAGCGGAGCAAGCTGAAGGTTTTGCCACGGCCCTCATAGTCTCCTGACCTAAACATCACTGGAAAATTTCAAAAGAGCAGTGCGTTTAGGACAGCCCAGGAATCTCATAAAACTGGAAGACTGGGCGAAGGATGGGTGAAAATCCCTCAAACAAGAACTGAAAGACTCTTGGCTGGCTACAAAAAGATTTTACAAGCTGTGATACTTCCCAAGGGGGTGCTACTAGGTACTAACTATGCAGGGTGCCCGAAATTTTGCTGTAGGCCTTTTTACTTTTGTTATTTTGAAAATGTAAAAAAAAAATGAATTAAAAGAAATTCATTTTATCTTCCACTTGCTCAACTGTTCACATTAACAGAAAGTTTGACCAGTACTGCCCAAACTTTCGCATGCCACTGTATACCCATAAACAACTTATGTGCCACTTACCATCCTCGCCGTACTGGTCATAAATGGCTTTCTTCTTTGGGTCACTGAGGACTTCATATGCCTCCGCTATTTCTTTGAATTTTTCTTCTGCGTTAGGATCTTTGTTTTTGTCTGGATGGAACTTGAGGGCCATCCTCCTGTAGGCTTTTTTGATCTCCTCCTCATTGGCCCCAGACTGAATGCCCAGGGTCTTGTAGTAATCCTTTCCCATGGCTTAGTGTGATAAAGTCCTTGAGGAACCAGCCTTTCCTGCTGGGAAACAATGAGAAGCACTGTTTAGCTTTAAACCAAACTAATTCCACACTGATCATATACATAAATGTAAAAAATGGCATTTATAAAGCGACTATGTTTGGATTAAACATAGCATAAATGATTGTAGCTTATGAAATTAGTCTCTTAAGAGGTGACACCTCCGTTGACCGAGAGTGGTCTTTTTCTGTCAATATTCTGTCAAATTTGAGACCGGTTAGGACGAAATGTCAGACCGGTTACCTAAAAATCATGGCACAACCTTATTAAATGTTAATCCTTGATGATGAAATAGTTTTGTCAGGCATGCGATGTGTCCAAGTTTCTGAACTGTCAGTCTCATTACGAAACCATCAATCCAATACCAAGCCTGAAAGTACAGTTTGGAAAGCAGGGCTGGTGTCAGATCAGATTTGACATTCACTGCCCCACTGACATAATTTATGCTCCATGGGTGAGGTGCTGACTGACACACATCTAACACGGAACACATTGTGTTAAAGCCTGCTGTCATCTCTCCTCGATGTTCTGCATAACTTGATAACAAAAGCATGTAGAAACAGTAGACAGCTTGGTTGCTATGAAGATGTCAATATCAGATTGGTATCAAGCACCATGTGTCCTAACATCCCCTAATCAGAGCTGGGTTATTGTGAGATCTGTGCATGCCACAATCTAATCAGAAACTAGCCAGTGGGCTCAGACAGGACTGCAGGATACACACTAGAAACTTACTGGGGATGTCTTCAAAATCCATTAAAGCACTAAATATATCAATGCCCCAGATGTCTCCAGGATTAACTGAAAGCCTCATACTAAAGTTGTCTTTACGGTATCTTCATGGAGTAATTAGCAACTTGGTGACCCAGACCAAGCTGAAGCCAGCACTGATTCTGTACTAAGGTAGAAAACACAGCTTGCTGGCTGTTCTGACTTTAGGAGCATATCTTTTGGACTTTATCTAATGTTGTAGATATAAAGATGTGTTGGAGAGGACACATCTGAGAGGTCAGAAAGGTGGTTTCTTAAGCAGATTCCTAACAACAACTAGTTCAAGAAACTTAGACAGGTTATTAAACTCAGTAAACTAACAATAAACTTTTTAGTAAAGGCTGCATAACTACTAATAATAGCAGCAGGGTGCCTTATTTGTTAGCACTGTTGCCCTGCACCTCCAGGGTCCAAGTTGGTGAATTTCCTCTGGGTACTCCGGTTTCCTCCCACAATCCAAGACTAATTGGCATTCCCAAATTGCCCGTACTGTGCCAATGAGTGTGTAAGTGTATGTCTGTGCCCTGTGATGGATCTGCACGCAGTCCAGGGTTTACCCCTTCTCCTGCCCTAATTCTCCTGGGATGGGCTCCAGGCCCCTGCGACCATGTATACAGGATAAAGCAATATACCTGTAGACCATAAGTGAGTGAGTGAGTAAGTGTGAATGTGCCTACCATGGTTGTAAAAATGTGAAACCACTGGCCTCCATGGTCCCTAGTTGGACTACAGAGGTTCCTAGATAGATGGATGGAACTACTAATGATACTAACTTATACTGCGGGTTCAATTCCCACCCAATGCCCACATCCCAGCCACTGGATGCAGTGCCGCTTCCAAGCCTGGATAAAATGGGAGGGTTGCAACAGAAAGGGCATTGGGTGTAAAACCTATGCCAAGTTGTCTGAGCGGATCAGATAGTCCGCTGTGTCGATCTCTCGATGGGAACAGCTGAAAGACCAACAACAACATACTGCTAGCAAGCTGTACATTTGAATTTAGCTGTACTCAAGTGGTCGGTCTAGAGTAGAATATTAAGTATAGTGCTTGTTATACCAAACAGAACTACAATCATTTAAAATGGTAGATTATGATTCATTTTATGTGATTTTTATGTGATGACCCAAAGACACTTTAAGGGGTCTTGAATTTTAAATACCTTCTACAGACCAGAGGTGTAGTCCATGTGCCCACTAGGTAGGAGAGAACTGCATTCGTATTGTTTATCATGACAAAAATTTTGACAAGAATCTTAAGCAAATCTTGACAATGTAATGGAGTGATGGAGGTAAAATCCCTGTACATTGGTTACATTACCGCCAACTGTAGGTCTCATTCTCCCTCATCCTCCCGGCATTTCTCTTATTGCAGATTTTCCAGACCAGCCTTCCTTAAACCGTCTAATGTATCCTTCCATGATCTTGTCTTGAACTCTTTGTCTGTTTTATCCGGTACTTCCAGACACTCTGTCCTCCAGTACCACTCAGCATCTAGTTGGAGTTCTGTAAGTTGCATCACCGTCACCTATAGATCTCTCTCTCCTCAGCTTCCTTGTCATTTAAAGCCAACTTTCCAGTCCAGTCTTTCTCAAAAAGACCAATACGTACATGCTTGACAGTCTCACTTTCCTAGCATTCCTCACAGAGTCCCGTTGGGTGTTTACCTACTGTAAGTAGAGTGGTATTAAGGTTGCTGCGTCCAATTTTTAGTCTGCTAATTAAAACTTCCTTTTTTTTCTTTGTCTTGTATTGAATGAAAATGTCTTGCTTTTCAGTCACAATCCCACTTCTTTTTTAGTTGTCATTGGTGTTTTGCCTTTCATCACACTATACCATTCTCCTCTGACTTTCATCATTTGATACCGACTTCAACATCCACTTTTTTTTTGTGAATGTTGTCCTACCATAGCCGTAAAAAAACTGGAATAAATACCATGGTAATCTCCACTGGCCTTCACGGTCCCTAGTTGGACTACAGAGGTTCCTAGATGGATTGATGGATGGATGGATGGATGGATGGATCCACTTTTTTGGCTGCTTCTTTAGCCAGCTTGACCACTTTCTCATTTCTCCGTATACCCAAACCGAATGGGATCCACAGAAAAGAGACATTTTTTCCCCCCCTTATCTGATTACTCTTGGGTTAAGCTAATAAGATAATCATACACATGGTGACTTCTGAGCTGTTTTTGGACTAATGATTTGTAGGTGCTGCTAAGTTCTCTGACTATATTCAGTTTCATATAGACTTTTTTTTTTTTTTTTAGGGTGGGAGACCCTTTTCATCACAATGTACAGATGTCCAGTCAGAATCAAATGGACACATTACATTGGCTACAGAGACGTTGCTGTATTTTGTCACATGGCGACACCGACGGGGATGAAAGCGTTTTGTTTTTTTTAAGAAAAGAAAACAAAGAAGAAAGGGAAATCAGCAGTTGCCGGATCAAAGTTGCTGACGTCACAAGGCGCATAACAGTCGCGTGTTCTCCCGGTATTCCTCAGTAAGTGGAAAATAATTGCAGAGAGCAGCGTAAGAAAGTGACAGCAAATATAAATAGCTTTAATAAACAGATTAAAAAAGCTGATTAAAAAAACCCCGACAACACAAAAATAAACATTACAATACATAGCCTAGTCTGATTTATTTATTTTTTTTATTTTAAAAAAAATATGACGGTTATATTAATAGCTTAATTATGATTATTTGTGTGTTATTACTACAGTATATTAATTATTGTATTATAGCCTTTGTCTTCAACAGTGCCTTGTAACACCCTTAGAACGGGATTCCTACAATCCAGTGAGCACCACGACGTCTATTTTCTTTGTTAATAACCGCAATAATCATTTAAAAAAAAAAATCCGTTAGAATGTGTCAATTTATTCTGAAAGATAAAAAGGGTCTCGGAACAAAAAGAAAACATCAAACACAAACATCAATCGAATATGCGAGCTTAAATCTTCCCTTTAAACATGCCTGTAGTCACGACATTCCCTAAAGGTCTCTTTCAAACCCACATTCAATCCAAAAGCACTGATTTTTTTTTGTTGTTATATATGAATAGTGTTAAACCCTTACCGTGTCCGAGTCTCTCTCTGCAGACTGGCGGCTGCCGCTTGGTTAAAATGTAACTCCATTGGCTTAGCCACGCCCACCGGCACTACAGTGATTCCCTGTGAGCCGCCTCCACAGCACAGCATCATCACATTTCCCATGTGCTGATCAGAAGATCTTATCTCATGCATCATCCGCAAATACTAACCTCCAACATACACCACATGAAGTATGTCTCATGGTGCATATTACAGACAGACCACACTGGATTTCCAACTAGGAAGACAGAAATCCTGGAGTGAAAACTGCCAGACATGCTTACTGCATCTTCCTGGGTGTTCTAACTACTGAATAGTGCAAGGAGAATCCTGGAGAAGAGGAAATAAAGACAAATTTGGTCGGGTTATACTGTATCTTGCACGTCACCGAGATCTCTGAAGACAGAAAGACAGAGAGAGAGGGAGAAGAGGAAGTACAAACTACAGAGCAGATAAAGAGCATCACAAAGATTCACTAGTCTTCCTATCCTTAAAACCCAGAACATTTTAGCCAGTTATTTGTTTTGCTGTTTATATATATATATTATAGGGTTCAGGATTGTGCAATATACAGTGATCTATACTTTTTTCAGCACAACCAGGACAATATGATGGACTGAATTTTTTTTTTTTTAACCAACTATACAAATATGACTGAGCTAAATGAAAAAAAAAAAAGGGTCACAAAGGCAAAGAATAGTACAGATACACATGATCATGTGTTTTTATTCTTGTTTTCAGTTGGTTCTATTACCAACATTTTGATAATACTAAAATGCTTATTTTATGAGTTCTACATTTCTGCGATGTCATTCCCATATTCCATTAGTGGTAAAATGGACACTTTATAAAACTAATGATAAATTTGTTCTCCCGTTAACTCCTGTTTTTTAATGGGCATTGACCTATGCTGTGGTCAGATCTGTGTTGCTTTGGTTTTAAGGGTTAGGTTTTTTTTTCTTTTCTTCTTTTTTTACAGGACTGTTTTAAGTATAAAATAAAATGATATGGTCTCCATTTAAACCATATACAACTAAGATTTTAGATCTCTAATAGATTTGATTTAAATCTGCATTGTAAGAATTGTGTGCAAATTTATACAGAATACATTAGCAGTGTGAGCCTCAGGCTTCCACTTGATGTATGATTTCAAAACTGAAGAATACCACTTAGTCAGCACTGTTTGCATGTTCTCCCCGTGGTTGTTGGGTTTTCCGGTTGGGAGTACTCCGGTTTCTTCCCACAGTCCAAAGCCATGCAGAGTAGGCTAATTGTGCCCGAATGAGTGCGTGTACTTCTGTGCCATGCGATGGATTGGCATCCTGTCCATGGTGTACCCCGCTCGTGTCCAAAGTCTCCTGGGATAGGCTCCACTCTTCCTGTCATGCTGTACAGGATGAACGGTTTTGTAAATGAGTAAAAAATACTACTAAATATGATACATACATAGATACATTGTGATAAAATTCATTTTAGTGCCCTCTGATTGATATGCAAAAACTTTGTTCAAATTCTGGGATATGGCTATTATTTTACAAATGACAATAAATAGAGGAAATATGAGAGAAGAAGCCTTTATTTTTGCTTATGCATTACAGCACAGTGGAATTCTTTCTTTGTTTATCCCGGCTTGTTAGGAAACTGGGGTCAGAGTGCAAGGTCAGCCAGGATACATGATATGCCCCCGGAGCAGACAGGGTTAAGGGCCTTGCTCGAGGGTCCAACAGTTGCAGCTTGGTGACCAAGGGGCTTGAACCGCCAGCCTTCCGATCAATAAGCCAAAGCTTTAGGTATTGAGCCACCGATTTACTAGTCAAGAATTATTATACATTATCAGAATTTCAGTGAAATCATCTTGCTAGTCTCTCTTTATGAATCAGTTTTAAAATAGGAATTGTTTTTATACACCAGTTGTCTGTCTTCTTTTCCCCCCCAATAATAATCAATTATAAACCAATAAACCATACTTCAGAATAAATGTTTATTGGTATTCAACTGAATGATAGATCCAGTATCTGACAAGTTCAACAACAAATATTAGTGTATACTGTATAAGTGTGGGTTTTGATTTTGTGATCACTGTAAGAAACACTTTAGTAGTCCCTCTGGCTGTGCTTTACTGACCCCATTTTTAGAACCTCTGCTCTGGTCTTTACTAAGCATATCTGCAATATTAAGCTTTCATTCGAAATACCAATAATTCTGCTTTATTACTTTTACATTTAGATTTACATTTCAATTAAAGATTAATTTATAATTTTAATTTTTTATATATAATATGTAATAGGATAAATGACTGAACTGGCAGCGTACGGTATATTAAACTGAATGGAGAAAATAAAAGACAATAATAGAAGTGTGTCAGGATCTGGCATCAGAATCACACCAGGCAGCAGGAGTATACACACACACAAAGGGTATTCCCAATCCTCATATTGTCATAGCAGCTGTTCAAAAACTTTCAACTAGCATTACTAATGAGTGAGACTGGATTTGTAAATCGCCCTTGTTGTGTTTTACAAGCTTCTCAAATGTCTAGCAAAGATTATTATTTCATCCCTGTTGTGTTTATTACTGCATAGAGGAGCGTTTGTTCTGTTATGATTAACCTTGTCACCTAGTAATACTATGCCTCTTAAGTCACTGGTAATTTCATACATTCCTCTGCAATGACTACACTGTGTGACATCAAGAGTGTTCGTGCTGCTGGTGTGTATGGTCTTGTTTCTCACACTCACACTCGTCTCCTCAACCTATAATTGAGCCCAATTGTTTTGTCACGCTCTGTAAATGTATTTATTTGCAAGCTCAAGCACCTTGACAATATGCTTAGGTTAATATATCTGATATTATAGCTTCCCTAAATGGGAATTTCAAGTTACTAAGTTCAGCTTTTTTGGAGATATGATTTTAAATGTTCCCCAAAATTGGCCATTTTTCAGCGTTCTGTCTCGCCAATATTAGCAATAATAATTTAAAGTGCAAATTATTCATAATTCTTTGAGTGTTGATACTAAAATTGGTGTACGCTTCCAGAAGTATATGATCTGAAATTGTTGCTTACATTAAAAAGATGTTTTTTGGTAAAAGCTTAAAGAATCTGTAGTGTCCGTAACCATGCCAAATGTCTTAATTTGAACAATTATGGAATAATATACTTTTTCAGGTTTATGTCTTTTCATGTGAAATCTAAATTGGCCAAGTCTCATATGAATAACAATTAAGATAATTAAAAGATTTAAAAAATATATAATAATAATAATAATAATAATAATAATAATAATTTATTATTATTAATAATAATAATAATAATAATAATAATAATAATAAAATAAGTGGTAATACTATTAGACAGATCTTACAGAGAAGAAGCAAAGGATGACCACTTATCATTTCTTTTCTTTCAACCTAATTTGATTACCAAAAACTATGACAAAGAAAACAAATTGTTCCTTATAGCTTATAGAGGTAATGACCATCAGCAATGTGAGTGTGCCACTGTCACTGCAGCTGTAATAAAGCAGCATTTTTCCTTTCGCACCGAACGGCTGTGACTCAGCCTAGACTGAAAGAAAAAAGCAAGGAGTGGGAGAGAGTGGTGTGTCAAAGTAGTTATGCGCGGTATACGCAGTTATAGTTTTCTGATGGGGTACCACCCACTAAAATCCTGTGAATCCCACTTTTAGTGACTCATCTACCTGACTTGCAATGCATATTTAATTAGCCTACGGGGTAAGTTATTCCAAAATGTTTCTAAAGAGACCTTAAAAACAGGTGGAATACAGTACAGAGAGAAAAAGAGAATAATACTCTATAAACTGTAGACACTGAACTGACCTCTATCGAGTGCCTAGTCCTCATTTTTTCAACCTACTGTACAATCAAGTTCCTTTGCGATTTGATGTTATATAATCCACCACAGGCACCCTCTTGTTTATTCTCTGATGTCGTGGCCCTTAGAGCTCATTATCTGGCGGAGAGCTTGGACTAAAATGAGGTATTATGGTGCCCACATTATGTCGTTTTAAAAGAATATTTTATGCAGTGTACAGATCTTCATAGAAAGGAAAGTTAAAAGTAGATGTTCGGATTCATAGATTAGTTTTGATAAACGTATGTAGGATAGCAGATGCACTATATTGGGTCAGATTGAATTTAGTCCTTTCAATCAGGCCCCTTATTTCCATCGAAGGGCAATCTTAATGCTTCAGTATACCAAGACATCTTGGACAATACTATACTTCCAACTTTGTGGCAGCAGTTTGGAGAAAGTCCTTTTTTATATTCCAACATGACTGTGCCCCGAGTGTTGATGAGTTCAGTGTGGAAGAACTTGACTGGCCCTAACACAGAGCCCTGTGACCTCAACCCCATCAAGCACCTTTTGGATGAACTGGAACGGAGATTGCGAGGCAGACCTTCTTGTCCAACATCAGTGCCTGACCTCATAAATGCTCTACAGAATGAATTCCCACAGAAACACTCCAATCTTATCCAATCTTGTGAACAGCCTTCCAAGAAGAGTGGAAGCTGTTATAACTGCAAAAGGGGGACCGACTCCATATTGAAGTAGATGTATTTGGATCCAATGTCATTGGCCAAATACTTCTGCCCATATACTGTAGTGTAGGTAGTTCACTGTGATCAGCATGGTATAAGAACACAACTAGGACAGTCGGTGTCATTTACATCCAATATTTATTTGATGACCTTATTTGCTGACAGGTTTCAGTGTTTTTGTTGGATTATTTAAGCCTGTATAATGGGTTGTCTATCTGTCTATCTATCTATCAATCCCTGATTCGTGTTAAACCTGTAGCTGGATAGAATTGGGTGTCGCCTTTCACAACACTTATTTACAAAGAACTTGGAAAAGTATGAAACTTTCTGATTTCACTAACTCATTCCTCATGAGTGACCCATTATAAATATGCCTCTGCTCTGAAATGAGCTGCATATACAGATTACCGCCATAACATTACCACCATTGCCAGGTGAAATTAATAACATTGATTATCAGTTATATTCCGGTAAACTGGTTGAGGCTCACCCATGCCTGCTGGGACCAAAAGCCAGCCTGCCCAGTCTAATCCCACAGAAAAGCCAATGCTGGTCACAGTAGAAAGGTACTAGAACACCTGATGCACTACAGCTCACCACATAAGGGGCCCCGCAGACAAAGAGGCCACGACCTCTGACCTGGCCTCCAAACACTGCAAACCGATTAAGGACCAATTGGATGCATCAGACAAACAAGTCCAATCCATGAAGGCTCCACCTAGCAACCCAAAGATCTAGTGATCAGACACCACAGCACACCCCAGAGGGGCAGGAGCTGAAATGCTTAGAGCGACCAGAAATACAGAAAGGGAACCCAAAATCTAGGTGGTTTTAATGTCGTGCACATGCATGACCTACTATACAGTACATGTGTTGTGAATGACAAGAAGCAACTAATATATGTAAGACATTTGTTTTCATGATAAAATACTTCTAGCATATTACTTGATTCTGAATTTTAGAAGTGAATGAGGTGTTCTTGATAAGGATGAGAAGGCAAAAGAAACAGAGCCAGAAAAGTGCTAGAGAGAAGAAATGCATACATGTTTATCCAGCCCTTAATTTTTGTCCAATTAAGACTCAATGGATGAATGATGAATTTAATTCATCAAAAGACTACATTTACTGTTAAACATAAAACAAATGCACAGTATCATAAACTACACAATATACAGTGTTTTAAGAACAGTCTGGTCTGGTCTGGTCTGGTCTGTGTAGGATTTGAGGGATACTGTCAAATGCTTTTTTATTTTTTTATTCACCATAAGATATTTTTATGGACAGATAGTGGGTGTACGGTAGGATAGCCAGTGTTTCCTCCATCTCTCCTCTTTCTTTCATCCTCCGCGTCTAACACAGTGACCTGAGTGTTAACAAAATGAACAACATGACTAAGGGAACTTTTTTTTTTTTTGTCCTCAGTGAAAACTTTAGCATTATGAAGGAAAACAAGTGAGACTCACTGACTTTAAGCTCAGGCCAGATCAGTTATCACCACTGCACACACAAAAAGGAGACACAGCAGGTGCAGTTCCGTCATCATAACGTTACGACATTTCCTAAATGAATAACGGCACTAGCCCGTGCTATCTTTAAATTCTGTTGCAACTGTCCAAGCGTGCCAGACTTTTGACATTATAATACATTATGAAGTGTATAACAAAAGATACAGTAGGCTTGATTGGGGAAACACAAAATCAACTTTAAAAGTTTTATTTATTTATTTATTTTTTTAGTAATGAAAGCCTATAAAAGTTATTAAGCGAAATGAACGGCCGCACCGGTATTTTGGATTCCACTTGGTCATACGCTAATTCTACTGGACTGATATTTCCTAGAATATATAAGCCTCTGACATGCTGATGATGTAAAGTGCAAGTGGAAAGTTTGAGTACACCTACCAAACAAGTACTGCATGAGAATCTTTTACAAGGTAGTTTCCTTCTATTAAAACCAGTCTATGAGTCAGTAACGTTACTTGCATCCACGGTGTCACTCGGCAACCATGAGGAGCGTTGCCAAATCTGTGCATATGTCTGCTTTCAGGAGCTTGTAGTTGAATTAATAAAATTGGATGTATCACAAATTAATAGTTTTCATGACAGACCTGATAATAAAACTCTTTATTGCCAGCACATTCCCAAAGATTATTTCATATGTTTTCAGTCTTGGTAAGCATGTCATATAACCCATAAATTCACTGAAGTGTCACATTTGAAGTAGGAAATCATAGAACTATACCTAATTTTATTGCTCCAGGACCGAGCACTGCTGCCCCTGCCATGTCTGTGTCTTTTATTAATGCCGTAATAAAGATTAAACCCCCAGAAGTGCAGCACATCAGCGTTATCCATCACATCAGTAGACAAACTGATATCTTTGGCTGCTAGTATGCACTCCATAAAGGATGTTTTAGTGATTCTAAGATTAATGGTGTGGCTTTAGTCAAGTAAATCTTGGAAGATTAGAGTCAATTTATGAAATATGCAATACAGGCTGTTAAACCGTAAAACTAAAGACTTGTAGACAGTTAAAATGTAAAACATAAATATGTGGAATGATGAAAGCGCTTAAAGTGATCTAGAGTTTGGCCTGATTTAAATTAGATTTAATAAATTAAAATGTTTTTAAAAAAGAATAATTTTACTTCTTCCTTGGGTAGATTTTCCCATTTTAAACTACTTTGCAATAGTTGTATGGACTCCTTCTACGTATGTTTTTTAATTGACCAACACTGGTTCAATAATAGGTGGCACAATGCCTTAGTGGTTGGCACTGCACCTCCAGGATCCGGGTTCGATTTACAACTGAATCCGTGGTCTGTGTGCATGGAGTTTGTGTGTTCTCCCCGTGCTTGGTGGGTTTCCTCCCACAGTCCAAAGACATGCATGTTTATTAGCAGGCTTATTGGCATCCCTAAACTGTATACAGGATAAAGTGGTTATAGGGGATGTGAGTGAATGAGTTGTTCAATAATGACCCAAAGTTGGTACAGTACTTATTGAAAATACAGTATATATTAAAAAAAAAAATAATAATAATAATATGGCTTTTTTCAGAATTCTGGCTACAAGTGACTAGAATTTAACCAACATTCTTCAATCATTTCGGTGCATGCTATAGATTTCCTGTAGCCCATTTGTTGTAATGTACTGTTTGTTAGGCCACATGAGTGTCAGGCAGATGACAAATATACTTCCACTTTCTCCATGCATATTGTGCGGTAAGTGTCTTCCAGCACTTAATCAGTGTCAGTTTCTGCCCACTGAGCTGGTACAAGCTGGGGATTTTTGATTGGTGAGCTACAACCCAAAGGAGGTATTTCAAAAACCCTCAACAATGCTATGCTGTGGTTCATCTCACAAATAAGATCTGATCAGCAGCGAGTCTATGGGGGTTCCTTTCCAGTGATGGATTAGACACTATTTATAGAAACAGCAAAACAACAGTCAGTATCTATACCTGCAAAGTATAAACAAGCACTTTAATACTGAGCGGCATGAATTTCCAGGGTTAAAGTAAGGACAGATCTCAGCATTGCACCACTGCTGCCTCCACACGCCTGTCACTGAGGAGATGTCTGGGAACTGGTGCATGCATACAAATGAAAAGCTTGTTCACTCAAGCCTGAAGGGAAATCCAATGTATGGGCTGAAGAACAAACTCCTAGCATCTATTCTTTGGTACAAAATAAAACTGTTGCTTTCACGTCCAGAAAAATTTTGGATTTGATCAACTATCATGAGTGTTCAAAACAAGCCAGGGTGCAGAATAACAATGCAGTTATGAGAGTTAAAAACTACCTTCATTTCTCTATATAATCCACCGTTACACTAATGCACTTATCCCAGTGTTTCACTAGTGCTTGGATACCATCAAGGTAGAAAAGTTTTACATTATTGTTATTTCTGAAATACTGGCCTCCCAGGAACTCCTTAAATTGCCCTTTCATTTAATGAAAAAAAAAAAGGCCTATTATGTTTTTTTCGCAGGACAGTACATACTCCCCACCGCACCACTTGCACATTGCAGGAACTCAGCTGGGAATTATTTCCATGTCCCCTGTACAGTCCTGACCTCAGTCCAAGCCATTTCCACATGTTGGGGGCATTAAAGGAGTTCCTGGGGGGCTGGGGTTTCAGAAATGAAGCAGGCAGTCTGATCATGGTTCTGAGTACTGAGAAACCGCTGTCTTGATGGTATCCAAGCTCTAGTAAAACACTGGGATGATTGCATTAGTGTAGTAGAAGACAGGTGCAGTGGTAAAGTGCTCAGCAGTAAAAGCTCGCCTTATCATCCGGAGATGGCTAGTTCGATTTCCGGGTGATGCTAAAGCCTCTCGCAGCAATCACGGCTCTACAGCCAATCATGGGCGTCTGTGAGCTCATTGCGGATTAAGGAGCGGATAGTGCTGTCCTCCAAGTGTGTTATTGGAGGGAATTGGAAATGGGGGGAAAATTGTAGGATTATTGATGTACACATTTGATGTACACAGTACAGAAGTTGTGTATATATTTAATGTTTACATTGGTCATACTTCAACTTTCCACCCAGGTAGCCGACCACATAGAGGCTTGCGTCTGTATTACCTTCTTAACTCTTATTAAATCTACAATTTCTATCTACAGTAGATGTCTGTCTAGATGTTTATTCCACTATATATATAACTGAAATTACACAGAACAGATGAAGAGGTGTACACAATAGCTGGGTCATTGGTCATTCTCTTTCAGTACAAAACTGTTTTACTTTTGACCTGGGCTAAACATTGTCAAACACAAAATGATCAGCACTGTGTTCGTTTCTTTGTCTTGACCCCTAGTTCAAGAGAGATTTTCTAAGTTTGTCTTTGGAAAGGAACAGGAGTAAGACCTGACCCTTTAAAAGGAAAAGCCAACGGTAAGTTAGCTATGCTTACCGAGCAGAATAAATGCTTTCTTTTGTAGATCGTTGAGAGTCTGTTCATCTGTAGGATCATTTCAAAAGCAACTTCGGCCCAGAATTACCCCCTAAAGTACACATAATGCTTTTGTTTTCCACTTCCAATACACCTGAATCAACTAATTAATTATCTAGTGAACAGTCTGCTTCATTCTGAGATGAAGCAGAGGAAACACTAAAATGTGCAGGACAAATGGTACTTTAAACCTTCGTCTTTAAGTGTTATGTCTCCCCAGCACAAACCAACATTGAGCTTTTGTACCGAGCACCAGACGACCATAATGTCTTTAAATGTTTGGGTCTCGCATGTTACAGGTTGTTAAGGGTGACAGACCGAGCTGTTGACTTGACAGGGGAGCTGAGTCACAAGTGATAATTGAGACAGGGGAAAGAAAAAAAAATAGACCCTGGACATTCATCGCAGTCTCATCTGCTGTCTGCTCATAAAAATGAATTTGAGATAACCATAGCAACAGAGGAGATGGGGGTGCAGTCTGCATCACATAATGTCCCGAAGTGAAAGACGATTATGACTGGTATTTCTGAGTCTATGAGTAAATTGGCAGTTTTAGAGAAATATCCATCTGTTGAATTAGTCTCCAAGGTGTATGGTGTATCAGGTGTCTCTTATCAGCCATTATACGCTTTCATGAGACATGATTAGGTTACTGTCTGGTGATGTTTTTGTGTTGTTGTTTTTTTTTGCTAAACATGATGTGGCATTAAGCCACCAGAATACAGGTTTGAGGTACAGAATGAATTTATTAGATGTTGAAGCATCCAGGCTCAGTAGTGATTCAACACGACCAGACAAGTCTAGTCTTTGCTGGACTGCAGCCATTCACATCACCGTAGCAACCACAGCAAGACAGCAAACCTGGCATGGCTACACATTGTTTTTAATTTCCCTCTCCACCAGGGGTTTGGCTTGATATTCATCACTATTGTCTATAATTTCGCTTCATAATTCAGTCCAACTCTCAGACACTCGGTTTCTTTTTCAGACCCTATTAACAGAACATTCAAGCAACACAAATTGATTGCAGATGTCTCACAATACACTGCATACTAATTATACTATCTATCATCCGTACCTAACTGCTTTTTTTTTCTTCTTCCTAGGCATTTCTGTTGAGTTTGGTCTATCAAGATTTTCTGCATATAAATTTCAAGTAAACATATATTACTCAGAATTAAGAAACAACTAGACGTTCTGTGCGTTTTTATTATAGACACAGAGAGACACGGCCTAAGGCTATTAATTTTATCATTAGCGTTGTACAACTTGCTCATGTGACTTAGTTTTAGGACAAAAATCAAGGCAAAACACAAAAGACGACATACAATGTGTACCCAGTTTTTTCAAGGTGTCCTACAGAGCCCTGGAGAGGCGACAAAAAGATTATTTTAGTAAACTGACATGAATCATTAAGCCTTTAACCCCCAAATATTCCACAGTATGTGTCATGTCCTGGTACTAAAATTACAAATACATTTAATAAAATTTTAATCATGGAATATTATTTATACCGATCAGCCACAACATTAACACCAGTGCCATGTGAATTGAATACATTTTATAAGCAATTATATACCAGTAAACTGGTGACAGGATCATGGGCACCCAAAGCTCATCTATGCGCTTCCCATCTTTTGGGATGCGTCTGGTGTCTGGGGACGGTTTCACTCTACCATGAAGACGGTTCTGGCCTCAACTAGTGTTGACAGCTGTTTCTCTGAGGACTTGACTTGGCTGCAGTTGCTCGATAGTTCAAGACTGGAATTCCTACAAGTCTACCTGAGTCTCCAATAACTACCTGGACTCCATATTAACACCAATTAACATCAACTGTTATAGCTGAACTGGCTGCCACCTAACACACAGTATGAATGCAGATCCTGCAGAGTTTCACCCAGGTGAGGATGGGTTCCCTGTTGAGTCTGGTTCCTCTCAAGGTTTCTTCCTATTACCATCTCAGGGAGTTTTTCCTTGCC
>JAOVVB010000029.1:5807832-5828246 GCA_028570985.1 Heterobranchus longifilis | reverse complement strand
GACAATCTGCTCATTTTGATTTATGCACACTCACATTCCATACAGACTTAAATAATTATTTTGATTGTGTAAAGCTGCTTTGCGTCAATGACAATTGTTAAAAGCGCTATTCAAATAAAAAAACTGAATTGAATCTACACCTGCGGGGACCAAACGTCAGCCCATCTGGTCCGATCCTACAGAAAAGCCAACGTAGCAAATAATTGCTGGAAAAAGTCAATGCTGCCCAAGGTAGAAAGGTATCAGAACACCCAGCGCACCACAGCCCGCCACACAAGGGGCCCAGCTGGCAAAGAGTCCAAGGTTGTTGACCCGGCCTCTAAATTTTCCAGATCTCAGTCAGATCGTGCATCAATAGAACGTGCTGGAAAAACAAGTCTGATCCATGGAGGCCCCACGCCGCAACCCACAGCACCCAAAGGATCCACCATTTAACCACCCCAGTGCAAGACAAGCGCCCCCCAGAGGTCTTGTGGAGTCATGCCGCAAGGGACCAGAGATGCACAATATCGGGCTTAATGTTATGGCTGATTAATATAGGAAACTATGTGGAGTTTAGGAGTGTATATATAGATTTTAAGATATTAGTGTGCATTTAAAAAAAAATTTATATCATGAAAGAGTTACTGTTGTAATATAATTAAAAAAGTTGAAACTCTATTTTGGAATAAGAGTTATAAAGTGAAATTTCAAGCTTTTTATTTTTTGCTTTCATTTAGATGATTAAGGCTTATTGCTCATTAAAAATCAAGGATGCAGTATCTCACAACATATTAGAATATTTAATTTCGAGTTTGAGTAAATCCACTATTCCCACAGTATAAATACAGCGTATCTCTCAGACTAGGTCAGTATACGAAAAGTCTGCCGACTCGACAAGTGTCCAGATGATCACCACAACCCTCCTCAAGGACTGAAGCATATTCATGGAAAACTTAACTTGAAACAAGAAGATGCACAAACAAAAAGGATGACAAAAAACCTTAAGAAGATTGTCAAGAAAAGGCGATTTAAAAAGTTGGGAGAGCTGGAAGTAGAAGGAGTGAAGTGAGGATGGAGTGCATCAAGAGCCACCATGCACAGACGTCTTCAGGAAATGGGCTACAACTGTTGCATTCCTAGTTTCAAGCCACTCCTGAACCAGAGACAAAGTCAGGAGTGCCTTACCTGGGCTAAGAAAAAAAAGACCTAGACCATTACTCAGTGGTCCAATATTGTATATATAAATTTTTTTAGATGAAAGTAAATTTTGGATTTCATTTTAAAATCAAGGTCCCAGAGTCTGGAGGAAAAGTGGAAAGGAACAGAATCCAAGTTGCTTGAAATCCATTATGAAGGTTCCACAGTCGATGATGATTTGGGGGGAAATGTCATCTGCTGGTGTTGGTTGACTGTTTTAAGTCCAAAGACTTACTGTGCTTGATTGGCCAGCCAACACACCTGACCTGACTTTATGCACTATTGTCAAGAAGGAGATGCGAAACATCCAATCCAACAATATGGATGAGTTGAAAGCTGCTATCAAAGCAACCTGGTCTTCAATAATGTCTTAGGTTGATCGCCTCCTTGCCATGCTGTAATTCGTGTTGAACAGACCGTGACCAAGTATTGCATGCATACATTATTATTAATTTTCAAAATTTCTGTATTATAAATCTTTTTTTATTTATGTTCTGAAATATTGCAAGATACTGAATTTTTGATTTTCATGAGCTATAAGCCGTTATCATTGCAATTAAAAAGACTTGAAATATTTCACTTTACATGTAATGAATCAAATATGTATGAGTTTTCTGAATTAAATTAAGAAAGAAAATTAACTTTTCATGATATTCTAATTTGTCGACATAGATACGACATTTTTGTTTTGTTTTTTCATTTACTCATTCCTTCCTTGATAATTAACTATAAATTAAACTGACTTGATCCAATTTTGAGTGTTCAGCAGGATTGCAAAGGACCTGTGGAAAAACACAACGTTCTTTTACAATCTTGTTATTTTCAACATGTCTCTGAAACACATTTCTATCTCAAGGTTCCCTTCAATTAAAACATATTTATCCAAAACTCTAACATTTAAATAGAACGCCATTGTAACCCATTAAAAAATGTGCACCTTTACTTCAGCCAACAGAACAAATTTTCCTAAACGTAATGTCAGAATGTCGAATCTTGAGCTTACTGTAAAAACATGACCTTAATAGGAGGTCTTCTGATTAATAGATCAGGCATACTGTTTACTCTCTCAAGGACTCTGCGGTATTCTGGGTTTTGTGTGAATTGAAAAGCATAAAAGACCTTTTCCATCACTTCAGTTACACAGTCTCCGTATTGAAATTAGTTTTTTCACCATCGGTTCTCTCAAGCAGGTAGAACATATCAAATGTAAAAGTGCTTCAGGATAAATATAAACCATCTTTAAATTCCAATTATTAATATTTTAAATATTTTTTTAACTAAACAAAAACAAACAAACAAAAAAACAAAAATTACTGAAAGTCCATGACACCTTAATGAACTTCTGACTGCATTCAGCAAACATGCAATGATTCCCAAGACAGACTGTCTTTAAAGTGCATACTAAAATAATCACATGGTTGAAACAAGTACGTTCAAGTGAAGGAATAGAGGATATATTATTTTAGACCTCCTTATATTCTTACAGGCTTCTCTTAACATGTTCACATATCAGTCCTGAATGTTAAATTACTGTAGCTACTTGTGAAAAAGGTGTACTACAGGGTTGTACTACGGTTTTATGCGACATTCATAATGAGAGCGAGGTTAAATCTATACATGGAACAGACATGATAAGTGGTAACTTGTTGATCTGGTAGGTCTTTCAAGCTTGTATGGAACCACTGACTTCATCGAGACGCCTAATAAACCTGAGCGAGTATAAATCTAGAAAAACGATTTGACAACTGCACAAATATCTCACACTAAAGCTGATTATTTAACACATTCTGAAAGCTGTGTTTCATGGACCTGTAGTTTAGTATATTATGTTTTCAGTTTTGGAATTGCCACTAGGCCAGGTTTGCATTTATTTGTCCTGTAAATCACAGCATTAGACATTGATTCGAACATGAGTAGGCAATTTCACACACTATAATTCCAGTCGTATAACACACTACTGTGAAATGTAACTCACACTTCTGACTGACAGAAAATCATACGTATTTACTTTCTAAACTTTAGCCAACTTTTACTTTTGACTGCAGGAAAATGGCTGTACTAAATACTGATGGTGTCTTGTAGAACATGTCTGGTTATAGTTTCGCTTCATCATAAGGATCATTCAGATAAAGCTTGAGAGCTGTTTTGATGTTGGCTGATTTAAAAAAAAAAAAAAAAGAAGAAGGGCAAGATGGCATTAATGAACAATGCAAAATCACCACCTGAAGAAAATGACCTGCAAGCAAAATCAAAAATCATGACGCATATACATAACTACAGCATCAGAGAAAGGCAGGGGAAAAGGGATGTGTGAAACACCATTATACACATCTGGATTACCTTGACTTTCAAAGCTTCTCTTTGGCACTGCATTCCATACAAACCCAAAATCTTTGTTCCAGACAATGTTTTCAGGTAAAAACCCCATAAAAGCACAAATTAATTAATTTCAGTCTGTTGTGCTCATTCTCCAGTGCCTTGTAAAACAACTGGTGTAGCGTCTTTGCTGACAAGTCTGTGGTTCGGGCCTTGCTTAGCGCATGATGTCCAGGTAATGAAGATCCGGGTACAGCGAGTTGATGAGCAGGGATAAAAGGCGGTTGCTGTCATGGAGGCAGTGACCCGGGTACTTAATGAACTGACAGGCTTGGCTTAAGGTTTGCTGCAGGTCTGAATACTGCTTATTACTTGACATGGCCTCCAGCAAGGTCAAAGCCTGAGGATGCAAAAAATAAATAAATAAATAAATACACTATATTGCCAAAAGTATTCGCTCGCCTGCCTTCACATGCATATGAACTTCAATAACTTCCAATTCTTAATTCATAGGGTTTAATATAATGTTGGCCCACCCTTTGCAGCTATAATTGGTTGGAAGTGGTGTGGGGTTGTTTTTACAGGAGTTCCCCTTACTTCCAGTAAAAGGAACTCTTAATGCTTCAGCTTACCAAGACATTTTGGACAATTCTATTCTCCTAACTTCGTGGGAACAGTTTGGGGATCCCCCTTCCTGTTTAAACATGACTGCGCATTATAAAAGGTGGGCCACAATCATATTAAACCCCACTAGGGCTGGATGTTACTCATATGCTCCATGCATTGTAAATTGGAAAGAAGCATAAAACTACTAAAAACCACTGTACTGCATACTGCCAGGCCAAAAATTAAGGTTGCTGTTTGGATTTAAAGCAAAATACTTTGATTGGATAACCTTTGCAGTGATTAAAATGTTTCAGTTGGAGAAAATTCTCTTAACCATAACAGACATGTGAAGCACATCTAGGGAAGTGCACCCATCATGCATAGTGACCACTCTACAAGCCTCTGGAGTCAGTGTTATGAACTGAGGGTGCTATGGTTGATGAGGTCATAGACTCAGCAATGTTATGTGGCAAAAAACTAAAGTCAGCTGATGACCTGAATGTACTGAATGACCAGGCTATCACATCTATGGATTTATTTCTCCCCTTATGTCATGGACATATTTCAGGGCTGTGAAAGAGGAATGAAAAATCACACATGCAGAATCCTAACCCTAATCCTAATGAAAGTCTTTGTGATCTGCTAAAAAAGACTTTTTGGAGTTGTTTTAATTATTCCATCATTAAATAAGATCCTGGGCAAAATGAATGCCAAAAAAAAAAAAAAAAACCAACTGTTGGTGACTTTGCATAAGGTTGTCGAAATGATGTCACAGCAAATGCTCAGCATAATCAAAGCTAAACCCAAAACAATATGTGTGTATGGCACTTTTTTGCCCAGGCACTGTATAAAATATGCATTAAAATCCACTATGTTTATCTTGCTATAGTTCTTACCTGTTGGGCCTTCGGGGAGAGCTGTAGCTCTGTTCCCGCGTGGATGCGTAACTGGCTTTCTGAAGGCACCTGTACCAGGAGGAACGCTGACATGCTTCGAGCAGCAACCCGAAATCTGTAACAGGCATGAAACCAGTCAAACCACATAAAGCTTTTGTGTACATTTCCTCCAGGAATTGACCGCCAGATTTACTCAAACCTCAATTAAGTATGCGGCTTACTGGCACATTATTGTTCAGTTAAATTAACTTTCACATAATACAAAGCATTCCTCCCACAGTCCAAAGACATGTAGATTAGGCTAATTAGCGTTCCCAAATTGCCCGTAGTGTGTGAATGAGAGTGTGTGTGTGTGTGTGTGTGTGAGAGAAAGTGTGTGTGTGCCCTGTGATGGATTGGCACCTTGTTCAGGGTATACCCCACCTCATGCCCTAAGTCTCCTCGGATAGGCTCCAGGCCCCCCGTGACCCTGTATACAGGATTAAGTGCTATACAGTAGACGATGAGTGAGTGATGATACAAAGCACCAAATTTGAGATTCTTTACAATTATTATGCAACAAATATAAGTTCTTGTTGTGTTTGTCACTCTGTAGCTCTTTGTTTGCACATTTGCACATGTACTTTGTTGTCTGTGGTCTCTTTTTTGTATGGAAATAGTTTTAGGTCAAAAATGTAAATCGGTCATATCTGAGCTAGTCTGAGCTAGTAATTAGGTCTTAGTTAGCTAGCTGGTTCCGGTAGAGTTGTTGTTGCCTGTATGTAGCACCTTGGTCCTGGAGGAATGTTGTTTCGCTTTACTGTGCACTGAACTGTATATGGTTGGAGGCGCATGACCACCTCTTTTTTTCGAAATACTTGCTCACGCGATGTAGAGACTTGTAGCATGTAGCACGATGTAGCATGATAATGCTATCACAGCTAGCTCTAAGACAACCATGAATGGCTAGCATTGCAACTGATGACTCGAGGCCAGCTTTTTCCCCAACTAGTGTGAAAATTTTGCTATCCCACATGACTGTAGCAAAAAAACTTCTTGCCTGTTGGAGAGTGGTGACTTGCGCCCGAGACCGATGGCTCCCAAGATGCCAGAGTTGAGCCGCTCCTCTCCCAGCTCAGCCAGGTGGTTCTGAAAGGACATCAGAGCGCGCACCAGAGTGTCCCGTCCACACGGGTCGCCAAGTTCCACCTGAACCTTTAGGAGCTGCAAGGCTTTGTGCCACCACAGAAACACCTTGGCTTCGTCTGCTGGACCACTGTAACAATGTATATATACAAATAATATGTATATGCAATATATGTATATGTAACTAGCACATTCCTCAAAAGCTTGCACAGAAAGATGAACATAAAGTTACTTAGGAAAAACTTGATTGATCCAGGAGTTAAGCAGCATCAAAGTCTTCTTCTCATTAAGCAGAGTCTGCTCCAAGTTGAGCTTTTGAAGGATGTAGACGTAGAGTGTGAGGTAGCTCCCGAGAGAAAGACTCTCTTGAATGAAGTCCTCCACGGTGAGTTCAGGAACCTGGAGAGAAACCAGAATAGGCCCCCAGCCAGAGTACGGATCCACACAGCCACCTGCAAAAAAAAAAAAAAAAAAAGATCCAACAAACTAGAGTAAATATAACACTGGCTATGTTGGATCATTTCTTTGGAACTAAAACTCAAGCCAAATGGTTCTTCAGTGTTGAAAGAAAATTACCATCAGTGAAGTAGGACATTATGCAAGCCTCAGTGGTGCGAGCCATATGGCGTACAGAGGCTAGGTATCTGCAGGAAGCAGTGAGTAAAGGCAACACCAGGGGACTTCGAGCCCTTTTCTCTATCCAGGAATGAAGCTTAGTGCCGAGCTGCTCCGCTGTTGACACGCTTGCGCCATTCAGCAGAGTCAACATCTCAGCGAACAGACTGCAGGTCGCCATGTGTCTCTGCTGAAGGTCTGTTTCTGAAGGAATACAATAAAAATGACTCAATCCATTCAACACACTAAATATTTTAAAATCTCATTAAAGCAAGTACAAAGTAATACTTGATTACGACTCTTTCCCGGCAGGAAAGCCATATCCTCTTACCGGGGGGGTTGAAAAGAACAATGCACTCCAAAAGTTTCTCCATTTCTGTTTCTAGTGAGAGCAAACTGATGTTACCATTCTGATCCAGCAAAGTCAGAAACTGCACCATCAGACGGAGGAATGTTTGGCACTTTGAGGTCATGTCCTAACAGAAAGAGTGAATAGCACAACCAAGTCACAAACAAATAACAAAAAAAAAAAAAAAAAGCTTACAGCAGGTTTATATAACATCGTAAATAATGCTAACCTTGTGATGCCATCCTTCTAAGGTGGAGCCAAAGCCAGCAACCATCTTCAGGAGTTTGACTACTAATTGTGAAGACGTCTCTTGGCTGAGAATTAGAGAAGCTTGGTAGTGTGTGCTTACATAGCGTGTGACACTCTCATACGAGGAGACGTCTACTAGGTGCCAGGGTAGAGACGTGGACTGGCCAAGAAGACTTAGAAGAGGGGAATCCTGTGTGAGAATATTACAACAACATACAAATAAAAACAAACTGAAATAATGCTTAGCCACATTTCTGCATGATGGATGCTGTGGAGGTTTTAATTTCCTGCATGCTTGAAACTGTCAGATGTTATAATGAATGCTTAAACAATATAAAGCCTCACATTAATCCTTATTCTTTGTGCCTCTGTGTGATGCAAAACAGTAGATTTGCAAGAAAGAAACATTTTTAATTTGATTTATCTACGTAGATAAGTATTTTCACAGAAATGGTATTGTATTACAGTAAATAGATCACTCTAAGAAACATGAATTACAGAATGAATATGATGAAAGTGATATTTTTAGAATGCGTTTGGATGCTATTGTATAAAAGACTTAAAAAAAAAAAAAATAAATAAAAAATAAAAAATCACAAAACCAGACATTCCCAGCCAAAGTTATGATAATTGCTTCTTCCCCATAAGCAAAGTTTTTTTTTTTTTTTTTTTACACTTTGCAATCATGGATTTAAACTGAAACGTATATTTGGAAAGCAACCAAAAACTAGTACATGAACACTCACAGGTTTGCTAATAAGATGGTCCTCTTTGGCTAAGTAAACCATCAGGTGAAGAAGACAGACCACCATCATGTGGGCACTGGCGCTAGGCTGTGGACTCATGGCGTCACTTAATGCGCTGATCCAGTTGACTTTACAAAGAACCTCACCCATGAACAGGAAACAGCTCTTCGGACTTCCTCTTTCCACCTGGATGAGACGAAATAAGAAGGCTTAGAACAAGAATGTATCGCTCTAAAAATTAGGTACATCTCTTTGAGTAGACATGATACTTTCCACCCCAGAATGCTCTGATGTGTGTATGTGTGGAGGCATCTTACATTAAAGAATTGGTTCATGAGGGTCTGGTCTGGATGAAGATCTTTCCAGGGGAGTTGGCTGTACTCTGTGTGATAATTATACAAAAGATATTCTGGCATTTTTGGAGAGGTGCAGGTCTTGCAGTAGTGCATGAGATGAAGCCACAGGGCACCTTTTTGTCCTGGCAACAGACGATCTGACCAAAAAATAAAACAAGTTACTGATAGTACTACTCTGTATGTGATTTTAAAAAGTAAAATAAAATACAGTACTGTCCAAAAGTCTTGAGCCACCCCTCATTTCTTCAGATTAAATTAAAATAAAATGATGTGGATTAAATGAAAATAATAGGAACAATTTTATTTCACTGCAACAGGCTGAAAAAAAGTTCCTACAGACAGATCCTCAGCAGCAACCTCATTTCCCGTCTCACCTGTTTCAACCACTCAGCATTCAGCATCACCAGTACACTAATCACCAGCCTGATCATCTGACATCCTCTGCATCTCTTACTCATTGGGTCATGCCTTACGCTTTTTATGTTTGAATGATTCGTAAGTCATTGTTAAAAAAAAAAGAAAAAAAGAACCGGACTGACCACTAGATTTAAAATGAGGAAAGACAGGATGGTCTTGTGTTTGCCGTGCCTCGATACACTTACTGGCCACTTCTTGCCAGCTGGGAGAGAGTCACACTCACACACATAGCGCTCATGATAATGTCTGAATGTTCTTTCTGGTTTATTAACACCATAGACTAGAGTATTTTAGTTTTGAGTTGAACACCCTGTGTCACATAAATCTAATACAGGTAGTCCCCGACTTACGAGCATTTGAGCTACAAATTTCCATAGATACGAATGGACCGTGGTTCTGCGAACATGAAGTCCGGAAGTCCGGAAGTACGGGAAGTACGGGAGCACGATGATAGAAAATGGCTGTCCTGTAAAGTTGTCCTGATGGTGAATAATCCTAATTTCAAAAAATCCTCAACACAGTTCACAGTCCAATACAGTGGAGAACAGCTCTGAGACAAAATGGCGTCCGGGATTCTGCTCGCGATTTAAAGGCGCAGAGACAACACTGTAACATTTGATGTGTGTGAAATTCATTTCCTTAGACACGGTTACGTGTTTTTGGCCACATGATGCCAGTATGGGAAAAGGGGACAGAGATTTAGTCTAAAGGATTGGTATGATTTACATTGTATATTTCATGGTAAAGGCGTACAAGACTCACTTTGTTGGACTTAAGAACAAATCTGACTTACAAACGTGCTCCCAGAACGGAACTTGTTTGTAAGTCGGGGACTACCTGTACATCAAAGATCATGTTCTGGAAATAGAAATGAAGTTGCATCCATCTGGGCATGGGCTATAAGAAGTAATCCAATATAAGGGATGAGAGATTGAAAGGATTTGGCAGTGTCGAGAGAGAGATATAAGAAAACACTAACAGACAGAGAACAAAGAAAGAAAAGACAGACAAAATTACTGTAAAATTGTCTACTGTAGGAGATATGTCAGAAAAAACCCTAACAGTCTCTGTGTAGCTTAACGAACAAAAAACATTCTTCTGAAAATGGTCAGGTACAGAGACTGGACTAAAACCGAGAGACAAAAAAAGTCCCTCAGGAAGCCTGGAGAAACATTCCTCATAACTACATACATAAAAATACAAGAGGGTCGTACTCTTTGGAAGCAAAATCTAAAGAAATTTGGGGGTGGCTGAAAAATTTACTTGGTACATCCATTCGATTGACCTTACCTTTGAATTTTTCATGCAAGGTGCCAGTTAGTTTCGTGTATAAACTGACCAGACTGACAGCTACTGTCGTATCTGATTCAAGCCAGGGAGAACAGCGAGGGTTGCTATGTTAAAAAAAAAAAAAAAAAAAACCCGCATCAAATACAGTCATTGTATTTTTCAGCTGTGAACTCTTATGCAACACAATGAATAAGACAGAGTGGAGCATACCTCGCATCATCTGTGTCGAGAACCAACATCCAGGGGCTGAACAGTTTAGTCATCCTCGTATAGATTTCCCCAAGAGCTGCAATAACACATACAACACAGAGTCCACATTAAAACAGCATGTTACTAGAACAATGAAACAGTGAAAGAGGAGGTTCCCTCATTCTGAATAGAACAGTTATTGGAAAGAACGGGAAGAATGAACACCTATATTATAAATACAATCACAGCCCACAGCACTTCCCTCTTCTGCTAACTGAATAACACCAACAATACCACTGCTGAAGTATTAAAGCTGGGTTGTCAGATTTTTTTTTTTATTCTTCCGTTCATTTCCCATGACATAACTGTATTCGTGTGAGTAGGAGGAATCCTCTGGATGTCGTGGAGTGGGAACTAGTTATAAGGTGAAGTAGGAAAGTACTATACAGGAATTTATTTTTTTCGCCTAATAAAAAGGTGCAGAATTTCTGTTGAACACCAAACTGCATTCTAACATTTTAGGTATCTAAGTAATCTATGCAACTGTTGGTAAATACATGAAAACTGTCAGAAATTTTACAGCATGTCATATTTTTTAATAAGGTGTATTTTGCTATTTTAGTCCATTTTTATTTTGTAATTTAATTGCCTAACATTTTTAAAAGCCTTTAGAAATGACAATAAATGTGGAATCAGATTTGCTGATTTTATAATCTCCAATGAAAAAGCTTTATAATTACAAAAGCAGCCCAGGACGCACATCAGACTCTTTTTATTTTGGTCATTATAATACCTTTGACCAGTCCTTCACTCCCCACAGGCTCCTTGCTACAGTTGTTCAGCTCTAGATCAATAAGGTAATTGATCAGATACTCCCAGAACATCCTGACCTCCTCAATATATGGCCTCCATTTGGAGAGGAGACCGAAACTGCGAATGTCTCCTTTGGACAGACGGAGCTTGAGAAAGTATTTTGAGAGCCATTCGATTGTTTCGTTGACCTGCGAGGAAGAACATCACTAGGATTAGGGTGTACAGGTACGCCAGGGTACTGACAACATACCATGATGAAGAAATGTAAAATAATGTTACTTAAATATACTCTTATTGATAATGACATAGAAAAAATGTTATCAGAGTACTTTCACATAATACACACATCCAACCCGCAACAGATTCTAGACAGGGCAATAAAAAAGCTTGAAAAGCTCACTGATTTATTAACCCGTATCTAGTTGCCAGTTCAGTACTGCTAAGAAAGATTATACATCTGAGCAGTTGAGGATTAAGAGCCTTGCTCAAGGGCCCAACAGTGGCAACCTGGTGGTTGTGGGGTTCGAACCTGGGATCTTCCAAACCGTAGTTCAATGCCTTAACCACTGAGCTACCCCAGATCCCCATATTATATTTGCTTCGCTGTACAGTGGTGGTATTTAGACAACATTCGCCATGTATTATATTTGTCCCAGTGCACAAAACTAATTAGTTTCAACTAATTTAGGTTGCTGAATACTTAAAAAAAATAAAATAAAAATAACGCATATAGTTCTTCTATTTGCACCTTTTTAGTTTAGTTCCACTCCTAATCTTATTGTACACTGTATAAGGATTAAAAATATTACATTTTACTTTTGTCCCAATACTTCTGACCACTGTAGATGCATATATTTCAAAATGCCTCTCCATTATTATTATTCTTCATTTCAGAGTTCAGTGTCCAGGAACTTTTTCTGCTCGTCTGAAAACTGAGTTATTGAGCCGTGTGATTATCACACTTCACACTTAGCTGGGTGTTAAAAGGACGTTCTGTTCTGACTCACACTTTTGTGCAGTCACAGGAAAATGATATAGTAATCATTTTACTCTAATATAATTTTTTTTTTTCTGGTATGAAACAGAAGTTACAACTGTGTGTTTTTAAAACAGATGTGAAATGTGATAGATTTACCTGTTGAGGGGAAAGACAGACCGAATGTGTGGAGGACGATTTGGACGGTTTATTTTTGCGATTAGCAGAACAACCAAGCACTTTCAGGGAAGCCCTCCAGCAGTCAGCGCTGAGAAGTTGTTCTGAGCTACCTGCCATACGGGAATGTCCGTGTTTCATTTTTTATATATGACAATCCGTGTAAATAAACGATAGACTTGCGTCTAGAGGGTACACGTTACTCACTCTGTGTGAAAAGTCTGAGGAAGTCGCTGTAGTGGTCAGGAAACTGGTAGACCAGAAGTTCCGTCCAGTGCTTACAAAAAAGGTTAAAGGGCATGAGGACCTCAGGCTCAGGCTCTAGGCCACAAGCCGTGAGCGCCAAATGGATGAGTTCCATCAAACGACTGCGATCAGGGAATGGCGGCTGACTGGCAGAGAGCCATTGTACCAAATCAAACTGCAAAAGAAATACAAAGGAGAATACGAAACTTACATGAAAAACTTTTGGTATATGTTTTTAATCAAATGCTCATGAGTGAAATTTTAACCATGGAAGTTCTTGTTGCCCTAATTCCAGAAATGGTGATACTTTGAGATCCTTCATACTGTTTTTACTTAAAATATTAGAATAGTGTGTGATGTCAGAGCCATGGCAAGGGAATTCTAAAGAATGATGAACCTTGGTGAGGAGCATGAAGATGACATCTCCACTGTCGGCGTGCAGAGCCGTCACCACCTCTTCATACAGAGAGACCAGCTCAGACGGTGAGGCGTTGGGAGTGAAATAGGGAGACAGTAGGTTACACAGACGTCTGTTTTGCAGAATGGTCTTCAGCATGCGCTTGCACTCTGCTCGAACGTCATGAATGAAAACCTGGGACCAGGAAAATCAGGGTAATTACTGTATTACTTAATTAATAAATTACTGTACTTACTAAAAATACTTACTTATCAAATACATTTAAATTAGTTTGTATATATGCGTGCCCTAATAAAAAAAATTTTTTAAAAGCCACACACATTTTACATGTGACTGTGTGAGTATGTGATTATGTGATTTTATGAAAAATGTGAAGGTATATTTCACCATGAAATTGCACATCAACCCATGATGTGAATAATATACAGTATAATGACGAGTGGGAAAATAAACATTTTTTAGAAGCTCATGAGATCATAGAAATGATAAGAAAATAAATGCCAATGCAAATAAAAATGCATGTGAAAAGTCCACTTATGAATTCCATATGTTTAAAATTTACATGTGAAGTTCCTGTGGTTATTCTGTAATCGGCAAAACTGAACATTGCCCTACAAATACCAAAAAATGTAATAAATAAGTAATAAATGACTCTACCTGCCCCAAGATCTCTATACAAGAAGTAAAAAACTGCCGTGTGGGCGGGTGTCTCTGTGTGTCCTCACAAATCAAAGACACAATCTGATAGAAGGAGGCGATGCCCACTTTCTGCATGGCGGGGGATGGGTGTAACTTGTACGCATTAACTAGGGTCCTAAAGGAGAGGATGATGGGAAGGGTTATTAATGACAAGCAATGTATAATGAATAATGATGCCAATAATGTGTCACTTAGTACGAAAAATAACAATAATTTAAAAAAGTATAACATTAAGACAAAACTTGTTGGAAACCGTTGTGCAGATGAGCGGGGTACTAACGTTATGAAGTTCTCAGTGTGCACCGCGGCCTCGGCTAGGCTCTGGGGAAGAGGCTTAACAGTGTCGGTCTGAAGCTGCTTAATGTCACTCTTCAGGGATTGGATCTGATTCTGCACTGGTTCTACCTTGTGCAGGCCTGCGTACTGGATAACAACAAAGTCAGCAGATTATACCAGGGAATGAGAAGATAAATCCTGTAGTGTGAATACAGAACACAGTGAAATCTAGTCTATCTATAACACACCTTAACAGTTATATGTGCAGGGCCCTGGCATGGCTGCCCTCCTTTACCAGTGCACTCCAGCTGCATGAAGAGCTGCTCCTCACGGTTGGTATAGAGTTGAGGCAAAATCTCTAGAAGCTCATTGTCCAGCGCCACCTGCTGTGTCTCACGCAGTGCTGCTAACCTAAGTAACATACGTATTCTATTAGACTTCTATGGCAGTTGTGATTTTGAATGCTATTATACTATAACAAAAAAATATGATATTTCGGTTATCTTTCATAAAAATGGCAAAAGGTGATTGTAGAGAGCTTATTAAAAAAAAAGTATGCAAATTTTTTTAAATAATTAATTCATTTATTATATATTTTTAAATTTAATGTCCTTTTCCAGGGAAACGTCCACTGTCCTCAACTTCTGTCCCCCTTTTTTTTTGATTATGTATCACGGTTGGAAGAAATATCAAAGGCGTGACCTAAAATAGCTCCCAAGATACGGTAACAAATCCCAGTTCCTAAAAAAAGAAATCTTCCTTTACTGGCTTAAAGCTATAATAATCTTACTTGGCCTGGTGCTGTAGCTTGGTGAGGTCTTCCTGGATGAGGAAAGTAGATGCGTGCACATCAGACAGGCTGCCAGTAGAGATATCAGGTACTGGGGCCTTCATAGGAACTAATAATGGTGCACACTGGGGGGCATCATGTTTCTTGAGGTTAGTGAGGATACGCTCTCGAGCTGATAAAAGGGAGAGGAATTATGAGAAAGTAACATTGAGAGCAAGTAACAGAGAGCTTTCGAACACATCTGGTAAATCATAAACCAGGGTCAATAATATTAATAAATTAATGCACTCTGCTTACACTGGATAAAATTGCCAGTTTCATGCATGAGTTTCATTCATGAGTTTTGAAATAAAAATAAAATGAACAAACCAGCCTGAGGATTGATGAAGTCAGTGAAGATGGAGCTGCTGCTCCTCTGCGAGAAAGAAGGCTCACTTTTGACTTTTACCCACAGGTTAAGAACTTCGTTCAACTCATGCTGAATCCGCTCAATGTCCATATACTCCATCCATGGCTCCTATTTCATATAAAACAACATGATTAAATTAATGCTCTATCTGCATCACCTATATCTGAACTTTGCAGAACGTTTCAAAATTACGCTCAAAAAACAGGTGTTTATATCCAGGACTTCCCAGTGTTTCAGCCACCATTCTCGAAAGCCAACCTTTGAGCCATTTCAATATAATCACTTGTTTTATTTTTATAGAACTACACATTAAAAGGATAGTTCTATAGAGGCACGTCTACAGCAAGCACGTAGGGATGTCATCCACATAGCTGGCTGTCTTCACTTGCTTCAGAGAACTGTATAATGAAAACCTAGTATAGCCTAGTATAATAGGAATAATGTCTGGAAAAAAATGAAATAATAATCACTAGCAATCAAATACAACCAATAGTCAGTCTAGTGGTGTAATGTATTTTCTGTTCCCTGATTTTGATTAAAGTAATTATATTGAGAACATACAATTATACAAAAAAATAAAAAATACTGCTATACAAAAATCACAGCATTATCATTTAATATTTTATATACACTGCCTAGGCAGCGGTCCGACTCTCCCATCATCAAGATCTTTAAAAAAAATGTATGTGACTCCGGACTAAAATAAATGTCGTAACACTGCATAACCTGCATGTTTTTTTTTTTTTTGCCTGGGCAGTGTATAAGTATACATATTAATATTAATATGGATGAAATAACTGTTATTTCATTAGATATATTATGATTAAAGGAGTAATGAACAATTTATTAATTATTAAGTAAAAAGGAACCCCCTATAATAAAGTCCTACCTGCTGGCCCTGCATGATTGTAGCTAGCCGATGGGCATCATACTGTTTTGGCAGTGAGGGCAAGTTCAGTTCCTGCTTCTGTATGCTTTCATCATCCATCCATAGTGCAAAGGCACTAAAAAGCCTTGGGGGGGAAAACAAATGTTTTAGGATTTCTGTGTATTATGATGGTGTATTATGAAGTGTCGCCAACACGTGGACATACCTAACCAGTTCGACATGCAGCTCAGGCGAAGTCATGGACTGAAATACAGGTGTTCCTGGCATAGCCTCTCCCTCAGAGTGCGCGTCACTAAGTGGACTCTGTACTTTCAGGGCCTTACCAGCTGCATGGTGAAAGTCACACACCTCCACCAGCCGCTGCTTGAGCTCCTTTAGCAGAGTGACGTGAGCTGCGCCGTGGAAATAGCGCTTTCCAATACAACCTTTAGCTTCCAGTCTAAAAAGAAATAAATATATAAAATCACAAAGACATCACAAGATGCCCTTCTCATTGAGTTCATGACTTTTAGTACTGAAGTCATCTACAGAAGTAAAGTTGTAACAGTTGAAACATGAGAAACCCACCCAAACTCTGGGCCAGGCTGGCGGAGGTAGAGGTGTAGAAATTTCTGCCAGATGAGGGGTAGAAGCGGGTGATCTGCTGATGTAACAAGGGCCTGCTGAGCCCAACGGTAGACCATGAGCCTCTGCAGGCAAGGCACCACATGCAGCTTCAGGCGCAGCTGAGCCTTCTAATGAGGAACAATAATGCACAGGACAATTCAAAGACTGAATGCTACACTTTTAAAATCAAAAGCAGCCAACTACAAAACCTGACAGGATCTAGTTAATGAAGAATATACTTTAAAATGAACATCTTGATAATAAGCTGGAACAATAAAGAAGAAAGTGTTAGCCTTTCTGCTGGTCAATTTAACTGTAAAAAAAAATGACATATTAGCAAGTGAAATATTCTTGAATCTAGACAAACCTATCTATCATTTCTTAAAATAAGTTTAAAACAAAGCAAATATAAGATTAGGAAACTTATATCGAGTTATATGTTACTAAAAATGTAAGTAAAAATTTCTTGTTTTAATGCCAGAAAATGTATAAATTTTTAAAGAAATAAATTCTTTAAATGTAACTAAATTCCTAAAATATATCTACCTACAGAATAAAAATGTTTAAAAATAAATTATTTTTTATTAATTAAAGATTATTTGTTTAGAAATAAGATTAGCAATCATATCTAATCAAAGATTAGTAATTATATTTGATTTGTTGCAATCTTATTTTAAGAAAGTGTAGAAGAATTCTCTTTAAGCTATTTTTACTTGCTTATATATCATTTTTTTTGCAATGTTCCAGGAGTCCAAGCAATAAATTTTAATGCAAGGCATATTTGATAATTTCTTAAAATAAGTTTATAATCTAGTCAAATGTTACTAAAAATATAAGTGAAACTTTCTTGTTCTATTGCCAGAGAATTTTGCTTCTTTCAAGAGATATTTCTTAAAACTAAAAAGATTTACTACAAATTAAACTAAATTCCTAAAACATATCTACCAACAGAATAAAAAATGCTTAAATGTGAAATTTAGTAGAATTTAATAAGATTTAATTAGAAATATGATTAATAATCTTATATTTAATTTGTTGCAATTCTATTTTAAAAAAGTGCAGATAAATTCAATACTATTTAGGGTATTTTCACTTCCTATGTTCCAAGAGTCCAAGAAATGAATTTTAATGCAAGGCATATTTGATCATTTACAATAATTCTCCATTCTATGTTTAATAATTAATATATACTCTACCAAGGATACTATAAATGTTTCCCCTTAATAAAAGTTGTCTATCTCCTTTACTGGAGAAAAAATTATAATCTGGCACACAGGCTTGTCTGAGAGAAGAGAAAGGAATGTGAATGGTGTAATGTGGACCTTGAGCGCTTGGTCTGGGGTGAGAGCAGGGTTGGATACAAGCTCATGCTCCACACAGCGTCGTAGCTGAGAGTCTTCCTCAAAGATGGTCTCCATGTTTAAAACTACCCAAGCAAACCACACCTATAGGCAAACAACATGTGTTTACATTCAATATAAATTACTATTTAAAAAAAAAAAAAAAAACACAATACACACATACCTCATCAGTCAGAGCGTTGCCCTCGATAAAGGAAGGAGTGATGTTTCCTGCCACGATCCAACCCATTAGAGATGACAAAAGACCTTTATCGCCGTGGTAACCTAGAGCATTCTGCATGAAAACAAAACATCATCTTTGGTAAATCTATCTTATTATTTCCGCTTTCGTTATACAAAAATTACAAATATTAAATGGTGTGTTTTACCTTATGCTGCTGGTAAAGTAGTTTTTGGAGACATTCCTCCTGCTGGTGGAGGAAAGCAGCACGGCACAGATTGTCCAGAAGGTACAGAACAGTTTTGTCCCTGTGCCAGAGGTTCTGCTTAGTCAGAACCTGCAGCCAGAATTCCAGGACAGCAACGGCTCCCACTCTGTCCACCTTGGAGCTTTCCAGGATGTGAGTCTGAAGCACATTAAAAAGAGAAGACATATACAGTACATCATTTAACATCTTCACAAAGTTTTTTTTTTTTTGTCCGCGTGTAATGCCTAATAATTATACCTACCTGGATTACGCTATTAAGAAGCTTGATGTTCTCACAACTGGAGGCGCCAATAAGACGCTGGGCCACCTTGAGCGTCACCTGTTGGGTCACGCCCTGGGGTGTCCCACTGTCAAGCTGCAAAAACAGCTGGACACAGTTCAGGAATCTGAAGGCAGAAAATATAGAACTGGAAATAAAGTCCAAACAGAGTCATATCTATATTTTGTGTCATTATTAAGGGCATAAATATTGAAGGCCACGGTTAAGGAATCCAGCAACTCTTTGCCACAATTAAAGCTACAGGTAGTCCCCGACCTACGAACATTCGAGTTACGAATTGCCGCAGATACGAACAAAAGACCACGGTTCTACTTCTGGTTTAATCACGGAAGAAGCTCACATGTATTGTACTAAAAATAGACACTGCAGTGCACCAGATACCACTACTCACAATTATATACAACATTTTCAGTGTATTAGTGAATGTATAAAATGTCTAAAGTCCGGTATATTGTATGTGTGTGCGTGCAAGAGAAATGAGTCGCCTCACTGGTTTCAATGAATCAGTCCGGGAGCACGACGTTAGAAAATGGCTAAAGCCTGTAAAGCTGTCCCGATGGAGTCTAAACATATCCTCACCAAAACAAAGTTCACAGTCCAATACAGTGGAAAACAGTTCTGAGACGAAATGGTGTCCGGGATTTAAAGGCGCACTGTTAGATTTCATATGTGAGATTAATTTCTTTAGGCGCAATTACGGTTTTTGTGTGTGGAAAGGGAACAGATTTAATCAAGTGTATTGAGATGATTAACATTGTATATTCGGGTCAAAGCTGTTTTAATCGGATTCACAAACATGCTCCCGTACTACCGCACTATAAATCGCAGACTACCTGTATATTAATGCCAGGCCATTATACCAAAGGCTTATTGCATAGGCATTCTACTGATTCTCTGCACCATCTCTCACTTCTTAGTTACATTTAGTTTATTGACAAAAAAATCATAAAAATAATTATTAATATTAATACAATAACATGAACACTTCTTAACTGTTCATTCTTGAGGAGGTAGAAGGGGCAGTGATAAGCCATGGGTAGAATGTTTTCCAGTACGTGGATCGCAGCTTTGAGGTGGCGAGACTGAACCAAGGTCTTCATCAAGGGAATGCCTTCACTGCAAAACTTCTCTAAACTGCAGCGAGAGAAACAGCAACTGTAACCAACTAGAACAAGTAACATGTACACACAAAACTCATAAATAAATATCAGATTGCGTAACAGATTTTAATCCGTAACACTGGTATAGTTAGATGATTTCTAAACCTGTGCCCAAGGGTGCTCATGTCCAGTGCCAGGAAACAGCCAATGGGGATGCCAGCTTTGATGGCTTTAAGCACCGGGTGCATTGTGGGCGAATCCGTGACCTCTGGTACAGTAGGTACATCAGAGGAAGGCAGTGGACACCAGGCACCCTGGGGATTCCTTTCACTTGTGTGGAGTTTAAGCCGTAGTGCCAAGTCCCATGCCCACTGGTTAAAGGATGTCTCTGGAGTCTGGCCCAGACGCATTATATTGGCTAAATATGACATCTATGGAAAACGTAAAAAGGCAAAACATATAAGACAGCACTATTATTTAGCTATGTGTGCAGCTATAAGTCAATATGGTGTTGTTCACCATCATGCAACTCTGGTCCCATATAACACTGCACACATTATTACATTCCTGGACACCTTACATGACATGCTCACTAATGTTCAGAGACCAGAGC
>JAOVVB010000029.1:5753163-5773575 GCA_028570985.1 Heterobranchus longifilis | reverse complement strand
CAAATAAATTGTTTAAAAAAATCATACAATGTGATTTCCGGATTTTTCTTTTTAGATTCTGTCTCTCACAGTGGAAAAGCACCTATGCTGAAAATTGTAGGCATGATTTCTAAGTAAGAGAACTTGCAAAATCACAGGGTGATCAAATACTTATTGACCTCACTAATTGACACACATATCTATCTATCTATCTATCTATCTATACACACACTTGAGTTGATAAATACTGGCACTTTTTTAGCAGCAACCTACTGGATTCCAACTGCTGTTAGACAACAAAAAAGAGGAAAAAAATATTGGCAAACATTCTCTTAATGAGATCATTTGGTACTAGCGTCCATAAATGAGTTTGAACACAAACTTGTACATTTAATAGTTAAATATCGCAGTTTAAATCACAATCTGTCAAAACACTCACAGCTTTTTTTTATCAAATCATGCAACTCTACAAAACATTATATGGAAAGCGTACTCTACTGTTATGTTGCTAACTCTTTACTGAGTTTACTCGTTCATTAAAAATCACTACATAGCTCTTCTGACTGATGAACTTCATCCTTAAATAATATATTTCTATCCTTTTATGAGGTAAGGGCTCACTGGATAATGTGATAAGTATGACTCCCCCGCCCACGCTCTGCACACCTTCTAATTCAATGTTTTTTGTTCTGTGATTTATTTTCTACATTCTTGAACAATACTGGAGATTTCTGGAGATTTACAAATCCCATTAAGCACCATAATGAAACTTGCTCTCATGAAGACCTTCCCAGGAACCCAAGACTGCTCTTGCTCTCCTCTGCTGCAGAGAACTTGTTCATTTAGAGTTACCAGCCTCAAAAACCACCTCAGATTAGAGCCATTAGAAAGGGTTTACAGAGTGTTCAAAGGAAATTATTTGATGGTTTTATAATGTAGAATTTTTTTTTTTTTTTTTTTTTAAGAAAAAGACTGGACTGGAACATCTGCTTTAAAGGACAGGAAAATTGAGGGAGAGTGAGATCTACAGTATGGGTGGCGATGATACAACTTACAGGACTCCAACCAAAGGAGCAGAGCAGTACTGAGAGGGAACATGTTGAAAAGATAGTGACTCCGTGTGTGTGTGTGACGAAGAGTTCGAGACACAGAGAAAGACGAGACAAGATCAGGGAAAAAAGCATTAGAGCCGGGGTACTGAATTAAAATTTAAAAAGGTCCGGTCAATAAAATTTCCTTCAAGCTGAGATCCGACTTTCATATTTGTACTAGGTCATTCTAAGTCCATAAAAAATAAGCAATTTAAAATTTCCATAGCAATTCAATAATATTTATTGTCAGTTTTCATTAACCATATTAAACGTGGACAATTATTGGACAACTTGGTCTATATATATTTCCTTGTATTTGTACGACCCACAAACAATCTAATTAATCTTTAGTAACCATTTGCACGCTGCTGGGCTGTACATGAATCTGAAAGAACTCTGGTAGCTCATACTGGGTTCTTAGTTCAGGTATTTTACACGCCCTCACCTCGGACTACTGCAGATATATGTTGACTCTAACAACCTATTTTTTTTCTTTTTTATCTCATAGTGGCGCTTCACATCACAGCTTTTTTGTTAGTGCCGCAATTTCAGAACATATGACACAATCTGGTTTTAAAAACTTCCCCGCAGGAAGAATAAACACATATTGATCAGTCCGTTCATCTCTAATGGTTTGGTTTTCATAGCCTTTTTTCCTTTTCTCGGAGTAAGAAATGGTCTGGTGCGATTTCGTTTCTGTTCCTTCAGCACACACTGTCTATACGGGGCAAACTAACGTGTTGATTGGTACTCTTGAGTGTGTTTAGCCGCGCCCACCTCGAGGGAAAAAAAAAAAGCACTGGATTACTGGTATCTCTGATTTATCAGAAACACATCAGGGTCTGGATAGAACTGTCATTCGGTCCAGATCCGGACCACGGTCTGTCATTTAGTGATGCCTGCATTAGACTTATTTTTTAAGGGAAAGCTGGACTAGAAAATCGGCTTTAAGAGATGAGGGAGAGCGAAACCTACAGTTGGTAGTAATGCAGATTACTAGATTCCAACCGGCGTTAAAACAAGTAAGAAGACGATTCATTATATCAGTTGATCAGATTTCAACCAAGACAAATGTCCACATGACAGCGTTCTCCATCACCAGATCTTTTCGGACAACAGTGTTCCTGACTTCCTGAGACTTTACAAAATTGATCCGAAGCTGTTCTGGACATATTTTTTTTCTTTTAAATTTGGTAACTGTGGTTTAAAGAGGGTAGCATTACTTACACTTCTTTTCTGTAAACTGGTGGAGCAAGCAAGACTTTCCAACCCCCATATCACCTGGACGAGAACAACAAAAAAAAGAAAAAAAAAGTCAGAGATATGAATATCTGAAAAAATTAAATCCACAAGATTTACAAATCTACATGATTTAAAAAATCACGACTTACCAATAATGATATATTTGAAGATATAGGAATAGTTATATGGTGCAGTCGTCATGGTTCTGGAGGAAGAAATAAAGATAAATCATAATGACATTAATAAGCACGAACGCTAGCTGGTGTTAAATTAGCCGCTTGCTGATGCTAGTCACCTGACACACTATTGTCTTGGCATTGCCCTGGCTAACGCCTAGCTAGCTCAAACATTTAACACAATAATATACTAAATATTTTGTATAACATTACACCAAGACATATTCATCACAGAAGCTCTGATGAAAGTTTGTATTATCACATATGCCGAGTAATGACATCTCATTAACCTAGTCGTGCAGGTAAACAAATCACCGTGCTAACCGGCTAACAGAGTGATGCAGGCTAGTTAGCTTAGCATCCCTATCTATCCATCTACCTACTAACAGGAAATTCTCTTTCAGTATACAGATAAATATCATGACAATATCATGACGAGACCTGGATCCGAGAGCAATCCTGCATTTCACGTCAATACAACAAAATATCCGGTTTATTTGCTAAATTATTTAAACGGATATTTTTCGACGTCTTAGCTTAGCTTAGCTTAGCTTGATGGCTTGGCTCAGCTTCCTTAGCCTCCTAGCGCTCTAACAAAACAACAAAAAATACACACTTTGCCCTGATATCTAACCCGAACAAATGACCCTAACAGCAGTTTTAAAAGCATGTACATCTCTATCAGATATTTCTATACAGCGCCAGGGTGAGAAACTTCACCTAAATTATGATATTAAGCCGGCTCCTGGAGACCTGAGGAGATTCGCACTGACGGCGTCCACCTTCTTCCGATACGTCTATCAAAACAGTGACTGCGCCGCCCTCTAGTGGCCGCACCGTGGCGCGCACAGGCCAAACGCGGAAGTCAGGCGGAATCGTGATTCGCTCTGGGTCGGACACGACACATGGTGTGAAAAGCATCATTTAGTTCAAGCAATCCATATAGGGATCTTTTTTTTTCCCTTAAACACTTTGCTGCTATTGAATAATTATAATAATTATCGTTATAACGTGAAACGTCTGTGGGAGTGGTTAGCCCTTTAAGTCCTGGGTCGAGGGTTCGATTCCCTCCTGCGTGCGTGTTCTCCCAGTGCTTGGTGGGTTTCCTCCAGGTACTCCGGTTTCCTCCCACAGTCCAAAGACCTGCAGATTAGGTTAATTGGCGTTCCCAGATTGCCCGGAGTGTGTGTGCATGTGTACCCCTCCTTGTGCCCAAAGTCTCCTGGGATAGGCTCCAGGCCCCCGTGACCCTGTAAAAATGCTACGACGAGAAGTGTTTTACTGTTTTTAACAAGGACTCTTGTTAAAAATGTCTTTAAATAACGTGAAAACATAATTTCGCATTTTTACGAGAAACATGTTCCATCATGGAAATATCTTGTTAAAAAGGCATCTTGTTTTAAGAATAAACATTTGACATGAAAAAAGTGAAACATTATTATTATTATTCATTGTTTATATCGCTAATACTGTAATACATGGTCATTGGAAGCCTGGAGCCTATCCCAGGTGACTCACACCCTGAGGCGGGGTACACCCTGTACAGGGTGCCAATCCATCGTAGGAGACACACACACACACACACACACACACACGACAGGCAATTTGGAAATACCAATTAGCCTAAGAGTGTCTGCCAAATGCCTAAATGTAAATGTAATTTTCAGGTCTTTGGATTGTGAGTACCTGGAAGAAACCCACCCAACACGAGGAGAACTTGCACACAGATCTCCCCTGCACACAACTCCACACACACAGATCCAAGGCAGGAATCAAGCCCTTTACCCTGGAGGTGCGAGTCAATAGTGCGAACTACACCTTATTATTATTATCATTATGATTATTATATGGCAGCAATGAGGTTCTGTCGTATTTGTTTGTTCATTCTTTTTTTCTTTGTAAGCTTTATATTTCATCAGCTTACTATACATTTTTTAATATCTTATTTTTTGGTAACATTAATAATTGTATGGTGATTCTACAAAAAAATTACTAAGTATATTTAGAAAATTTGCAGAAACTGCATGAAGATGGTGAAAAAAAACCTTCTGTGGAACTTTAATAAAATCAGCTAAAAATGAACCTAACATTTGGTGCTTGGACCCCTAATTAATCAAGTAATCAATCAGTCATTCAACGAGTAAAAAAAGAAAGAAAGGAAGGAAGAAACTTTTGCTCAAGTACAAATCCTGGTCCCAGTGTTAAATAAAATAATTGTAATAATTTTAAAAATATAGAGTTAAAGCTATGGGTTACTGAATACCTATAACACACATCAGCTGTTCATTATTTAGAAGTTGTTTCCCCAGTATAGGCCTTTAATTTTTTTGTTTGTTTTTTTTACTAATGACAAATATGATACATTTATAAGTGTACAGAGTGAGTACTAAAATAAAATGTACTGGAGGTAGAGTATGAAGAATAAAAAATCCAGAAGTATCTAATGCTAGGAGATATCTATAACTTACAAGTGGGGAACCTAATACCTGGCTGTGGAGAATGAGTCTGAGGGGTGTGGTCTGTGCTTGATAATAAGGGATAAAGGACACCTGTGCTGGGGAAGAGTGCTTGAGGTCTTTTTGTCCTCTGCTTGTCCTGGAGAGCTTTACTTACACCCAGCAACATCCAAGTTCAGCGAGAAGTAAGTTAATATTGGTGTCATGGCTATTTGTAAAAGAAAGAATTAAATGTCTTTTTATAATTGATTGATGAGATTGATGATTTTGATGGTTGTATACATTCTGGAATTCTATGCCCTTCATGCTTCAAATGGGTCACACATGATTCTTATAGGCCACAGATTGCTTTTTTTCGTGACATACGCTTGTCTACAAGTGACGGTTTCTTCTCTTGAAGCATGGTTTATCATTCTGAGTTCAAGAAGGCAGGACAAAAGCCTGGTCTGCAGGTATGGCGGATTGAAAAAATGGACCTGGTGGCAGTTCCTGAGAATCTTTATGGGAGCTTCTACACAGGAGACACCTACATCGTCCTTAATACCATCAAGCAGCATTTAGGAAGCCTACAATACGATCTTCATTTTTGGCAAGGTGAGACTGTGACTTAAATAATAATCTGATTCAGTCTTACATTCTGCATGTTCTAGTCAGGGCTATGGCTTTCATCTTGGTATCCAGGTAATGCCTGCAGTGTAGATGAGAGTGCTGCTGCGGCCATTTTTGCTGTCCAGATGGATGACTATCTTGGGGGAACTCCTGTTCAGTATCGAGAGGTCCAGGGTTATGAATCGAAAACGTTTGTAGGTTACTTCAAATCAGGTCTTAAGTACATGGTAAGCTAGAATATGCGAGTCAACATGATGAATTATGCATTGAGTGGGATAGACTGTGAATTAACTTATAATTCTTTTAATACCTCAGCAAGGTGGTGTGGCATCAGGGTTTAGAAACGTGGCTTCTAACGTGGCAGGAATACCTAGAGTCCTTCATGTTACTGGCAGACGAACAGTGAGGGCTACTGAGGTTCCTGTGAGTTGGGACAGCTTCAACCAGGGAGACTGTTTCATTCTGGACCTTGGAGATGTAAGCAAACAAGCACTCCCTGCATGTCGACATGGTCAGAATTTATTCATTGTGAAATGCGCTAATTAACTAGCCCTTTGATTTGTTGATGTACACCAGGAAATCTACCAATGGTGTGGCTCAAAGAGTAATCACTTTGAACGGTTGAAAGCCACCAATATTTCTAAGGGTGTTCGTGATAACGAGCGAGCTGGAAGAGCAAAATTGTACACATGTGAAGAGGGGTCAGAGCCTAACAAGATGCTGGAGGTATGTTTGTCTAGAGCCAGGGTTCTTCAACTCTAACCATTGAGGGCCAGTCTCCAACACAGAATGGTGGTTCTTCTGCTCAAACACACCCACTGGACCAGGTTTGAGCAGAAGAATCAACAAACTGTGCAAACTGGACCTCCAGGACTAGAGTTAAAGATCCCTGGTCTCTAGTATTTTCTCCATATACTAGAACTGTGGTTCTCAACTCTGGGCCTGGAGGACCACCTGCCCTGCACATTTGAGTGTTTTCTCAGCATTCAGCCCACCTGACTTAACTAACTAATTATCAGTATTTCCTTAATTGAAGTGGGTGTGAAAACACGAAACTGTGCAGGTAAGGTGGTCCTTCCGAACCATGGTTGAGAACCACTGTACTGGAAGGATGAATGATTGAATGACTAAGCGGATGAAATTTAGTTGTTAATCTTTCGGGTCATTTTCTCAGCCACATAAATGAGTTTGTTTCCATATTCATAGCATTTTGTCCTCATGTCCTGTCCCAAAAATTCTCTTTGTAAAAAACAAACTCCTATAATGGTATCTTTAAGATTCTTGGACCAAAGCCAGAGCTTCCTGATTCAGACTGTGATGACTCTGAGACTGATTCATCAAATAGAAAGATAGCCACATTATACAAGGTACAACTCAATTAAATTAATTTCTTTTCTGACTAGATATCGATATAAAATTCGTACACAAATGTATAAATGGTCATTAAATTTCAACACTAAGGTGTCCGATGCCAGTGGAGATATGTTCATCACGTTGGTTGCGGCGGAGAATCCGTTCTCTCGGGGTGCCCTGGAGTCAACTGAATGTTTTATCTTGGACCATGGTTGTAATGGCAAGATCTTTATCTGGAAAGGTTTGGAAAGTACCATAAATTATTTAAACTGTAGAATTTGAGACTTTGATGAAACTGTTTATGATGTAATGTGTACCTTTCTGTTCTCTTAGTATTCATCCAGTTAGTAAAGACACCTTCCTGATGAAGCATAAATGACTTAATTACAGGTAAAGAAGCCAGCCCAGAGGAGAGGAGTGCAGGAATGAAGGCTGCTGAGGAGTTTATTCAGAAAATGGGGTACCCAAAACACACTCTGATTCAGATCCTGCCCGAGAATGGGGAAACCCCTCTTTTCAAACAGTTCTTCAAATCCTGGCATGATGTAGGCCAGACCGATGGGATGGGAAAGGGATATGTCTCCAACAAGATCGCCAAGATTAAGAAAGTACCCTTTGATGCATCTACTCTCCATGTCTCGAGTGCTATGGCTGCTCAGCATGGGATGATCGACTTGGGGGACGGAGAGAAAAAGGTGAAAATGTAGGATTTGGGTATTAATGTATCTGAAAAGGTATAATTCATAGCAGAAATTATTAAAGACATCATTCACCAACTACTTTATTAGAAATACTATACACCTGGCTTATTCATGCAGTCATGTGGCTGAAACACAGTGCGTAGAGTTGGGATACAATGGCAGAAGCCCGGATCAGGTTGCACTCCTGTCAGCCAAATACAGGACCTGAGGCAACTGATGATTGGAATAAACCACATTTGTCCTGTTTGTTTGATGATTAACCTTAATCTGCTTGTTTTTTTGCCCGGTGAATGTACTAGTACAGTATGTGTAGGGTGAAGATGCCGAAATGAGCTCTATCGATTTAATCTCAAATTCTATCTCTTTGCAAAAAGATTTGGCGCATTGAAGAATCGGACAAGGTAGCCATTGATCCCTCAACTTATGGGCAGTTCTATGGAGGAGACAGTTACATCATCCTGTACAACTACAAGCATGGGGAACGTCGAGGACAGATTATTTACATTTGGTGAGAAATAGACAACCACCACTATCCTCATGATGATCAGGAGCTCATTTTGAATGGGCAGCTTTGGGTGTGGGACAGACGCTTTGTCTGTTCATGTTACAAGTAACCGTATCCTTCAAGGTCAAATAACGATCACTTACAGCATTGTGTGTGCACCATGTATGACTTCAGGTGTTGTCAGTAGATTATTTTTGTTGTACATAGGCAGGGGGAGGATTCAAGCCAGGATGAGAAAGGAGCTTCTTCCATCTTAGCCACTCAGCTGGATGAGGAACTTGGTGGACAAGCAGTGCAGGTGACTTGATGCCAATTCAGTGATTTATTCTGATTCCTTTGTGGGCAGTTCATGTATTGCTGCACTGACTCCAACAAGAGTTGGTGTACAGTATGTATACTGCCCTTGTGGTGGTTGCCATTCCTCTATAATTCTACAGGTGGCCCACACTAAACTATTCACACATTGACAGGCAGCACAGCATCCTTTTGTGGAAGTTTGTTCAAAATTGTAAGAAAAAAAAATGTCTATAAAATCTTTATTTATAAATTCATGATACAAAGAGAATCGTCTCTGCACCTAGGTATCGTGACTGGTCCTTGGTGATTCCCATCCCTGATACCTACATGTATAATCAGTGTTAACTAGAAGCTTGGTTAATTTAAGGCTTTGATGTATAGAATTCATAATGTGATGGTCCTTTATTTTCTTTTGACCAATTTATGCACCAATTTTGACCAAGGTGCTTACACTAAAAAAAACAAAAAAAACAAAACTTGTGCATGCTGTAAAGCATCCTTACTCTTGATTATAACATGCAGGAAGGCGCTTAATTTGAAAGTTTCAGCATATAAAGCACATATATGTACTTCCACAACCACCCATTTTTCATTTAGTCAAGTTATTCAAGCCTTGAAGGAAATTGGTGTAAATTACACATGCTTATTTAGTCACCTCTTTGCATTAGGTCCGGGTGACTCAGGGCAAGGAGCCTGTCCACCTCATGAGTGTTTTTGGATCCCGACCAATGGTGGTTTACAAAGGTGGGACTTCCAGAGAAGGCGGTCAATCAAAAGCATCAGCAATACGCCTTTTTCAAGTTCGATCCAACGTTGCTGGGAATACACGGGCAGTTGAGGTGTGTTGATGGATTGAATGAAAGAACCTGTGGTTATGTTTAACTTTTCCCATGAGGGTGAACATATATTTTTCATCCTAATAAAGGTAGATCCTGTGGCCTGTAATCTCAATTCCAACGATGTGTTCCTGTTCATGAACCCATCAGACTCACTGTTGTGGGTGGGTCAAGGTGCCAGTGAGGTTGAGAAGCATGGAGCTAAACAGCTCAGCGAGATTTTAGGAGTGCAGGTTTCTGAGGTGACAGAAGGTGAAGAAGGAGGTATGGCAACTGTCGAACTAAATTTGTATCCAAATGTTCTGGTAAAAAAAAAAATAAGTTTTAGTTTTATGCCTGCTTCTTATTTTTGAAGATCACTTCTGGGAAGCTCTTGGAGGGAAAATAGAATATCGTACATCTGAAAGACTGAGGAGCAAAATGGAGACTCATCCTCCTCGTCTGTTTGCTTGCTCTAACAAGACGGGACAGTTCTGCGTGAGTGACCCGTTAACCTTTCACATCCATCACTCCATAAATAATTTAGTCCATTATCTAAAAATGGCACCCCTCTTCCACTTCCCATCAGATCGAGGAAGTACCAGGGGAAATGACTCAAGAGGATCTAGCTCCAGATGATGTCATGATTCTGGACACATGGGATGAGGTAAAGGTTTGAAGACTTGAAAAGCACAATGAGAGAACCGTGTTACATATAACTAGTGTGCCAATCAGGTGTTGCTTCTGTTTACTTCCAAGGTCTTTGTTTGGATTGGAAAAGAGGCCAATGAAGAAGAAAAAAATGAGGCAGTAGCCTCAGGTGAGTCTGTTTTATCCTCTATATCATATTCCCCTTATCATAAAGTATGCGTTAGGTCTGGGTGACTCGGGGCAAGTAGCCTGTCCACCTCATGAGTGTTTTTACAATGTCCACAATGTAGATTATTGTATACTTTTATACAGAATAAGATTTTTTTAATTACTCTGGCTGTCTCTTGTTCTCATATTTGACTTATTGCTTACAAACATGTTTTTGACTTTGCTCTCATAATGAATAGATTCTTTGCTTTTTAAAATAAGCAAATGCAAACCAAACTAGTTCAAATTCAAAAAGATGATCTACGAAACAGTGTCATGGCCAGCATAGTGATAGCTGAGATACAACCACTTAAAATGTTTCTCCACAACTGACTAGAATTACTTTTTTTTTTATTCCACCCCTAAGCTGTCCGATACATCGAAACCCATCCTGCCATCAGAGACAAGAGGACTCCTGTCGTAAAGATAACGCAGGGCTTCGAGCCGCCCACGTTCACAGGGTGGTTCCTGGGATGGGATTATGATTACTGGAGCTTGAACCCATTGCAAAGGGCTATGGCTGCTTTGAAGCACTGAACTTACAAATGTTTACTGGGGCAGGTTAAGTGTTCAGAATAAAGTTTTTAAAAATTCCACATGAAATATCATTGTTTGAAAACATACAGCACGTTGCCTAACTTGCTGCATTATTCTGTTTTATGAGGGGGGGGGGTTTGAACCCACTGTATTCTTTAGCCTAAACTTACAAACAACCCCAAACATGAATAATAAAAGTTAATAACTTGACACTGATTTAAGCTTTAAACATTCTACTATTGGTCAAAGAAATAATGCAGTAGTCCACACCATGTCTGTAATCAGCAGTAGAATTAAGAATTAGTCAGTACCACTCCAAATGATTGTTCAGACTGCTTCCTTTCAAAAACCTCCTGGGACAAAGTGCGCTACAACATTAAAATGATTAGGTTGGTCCACACGAATTTCTTACTTAAAATAATCTTTACCAAAATAGAAAATCACCTGGAATAAGCAAATACATTCAAAGGTGAACAAGACGTTATTTTTCTCATAATGGTCAGGTGTAGAATCCTGTGCTCAATGTTAAAACACAGAGCCCCTAAATTTATAACAAAACAATGCTTTTAGTTTGTCTGAAAAATATTTTATACACAACTCCTCTACTGGCTTTCATTTGTCCTCTGTGTCATCGTCCACATTTTCATCCTCGTTAATGTCCTTAAAGATGTCTGAGAGACGGTAGCTCTCCTCGTTTTCGTTATGCTGAGTCTCATCCACATCCTCAATAGACATCAGCTTCTCCTCAAGGTGTGGTAAAACTTTCTCGTATAGAAAGTCAACAATATCTGGTAAAATTTCAATAAAGAGGAATTATAAAAGATTCAACAGGATGTGCTTCTCTACAAAATTAATGCTTTGTAGTTTGGTTCATTTCAAAAACAGTTTATACAGAAGGTCCTGGGCCCTGTCTCATCATATCTTGATTAAACATATTGCTTGAGCTCATAATTGCTTTGGGGAAACAAAATGGAATATCTGCGATAATCCAAACCCAGTGTCTCAAATAAATGAACAAAAAGCTTACCTGCAAAACACTTCGACTGCCATGCAGGCACATGGCACACTTTGAGTTTGTGCCATTTCTTTTGGACGTATGCTGGAGGAACATCCCTAGTGAGAAAGATAACCAGCACACAAGGTTACACACGGGAAAAATACAACCATGATATTAAAATTTAGTGCAAAAACTCACACTGGACTACAACTCGTAACTATATTTGCTGAAATTCTGTACATTTTACATAATTATGAAGATTGAGGAAGAGTTACAGCCGAGTGCAACAAAGGTTCCATTCCCAATTTTTTGGGAGATTACTTTATCTATGCAATACAATATTAGGTATAGCAATACACTTACAATTTAAAAGGACAGTTCAGTTTTTTCAAGTGTGTCTTAAATCAAAATCGATGTGCGTATAGGGCCACCAGTTTTTCTTTAAGACATTCCCTTTAAAAATGCAGCGAAGAATCTCTAGAACTTATAACTAGACCTCCAAACCAGTTTGAAGAGTGAAAACCAGAAAAAGAATATTTAAAAGAAAAATTAAACTCAGTTATTTTAAAATGTTTATTTTTTTTGTCCCCCTATATTTTCTACTATGCTGTGTGTACATCATGTAGTTATCGTTCACAACATATCCTGTACATGTTCACCATTACACTTTATGCATTTTCTCAGGCAATTTTTTTACCCTATCATCTTATTCAGATCAGCATTTTTGCTAAACATACTTCTATTTCCAATGGTTTTCAGACAACTTGTAATATACACACTAAGTCCCCTACATATGAACATTTGAGTTACGAAACTTTCGGATACAAAGTTCAAAGCGCGCATGTTCACTCGCAGAAATTAGATCACATGTCAGGCGTACAGTGTGCGTGCAGCGTGCATTCCACAATGTCGGGAAGCAAGCATAAAGGCACCGGCGATGAAGCTGGTACTGCTGAGAAACTCCAAGCAATAACGATGGAGACAAAAGAGAAAATAATTGAGAGAATAAAGTGAGGTAAAAAAGATGTCAAATATGAATCGTTCAACCATCGGCACGATTTTAAAGAACAAGATCATGAAACATGTTAGTTTTATACTTTGTATCGCTAACTATGTTAATATCCTAGTACATAGACAATGTTTGTTGGACTTATGAACAAATTGGACTTACGAACGAGCTCTCTGAACGAAACAGGGACTAACTGTAATGCATTTTATAATAGGTGTATTTTTCTGTGTAGTGCAATAACTTATTATTGATGTCTTACCATCAAATTTCAGAGTGTTATTGGATCAACACTATTAGATTTCATTCAGTGCATGAGTGAACCAAGAGACATAAAAATAATACATTAAAATATAAGTAAGCCATTTGGCCATGAGACAGGTCTAAAAGTTTAACCAACCAATCATTTTATAACATCAAATCTACATACAGCCTATACAAAAGTACCTGCTTAACACATAAAACTATTAAAAATGCCAGTGATGTATAACAGTGTGGTTTATGTATATTAATTGGTATATAAATAGATATTTATAAGCTTCTAGCGAGTGCTTTTACCCAATCAGTGCTGTGAGGTCCTCCCAGTCGACATGGGCAGCATCATCTATGTCCATTTCATACATCCTATGAACAAACAGTGTAAGAAACACAAATTAACAGAGTACTGGGTTTTCACATTATTCTCAGTAAAGTATGGTATTCGCATCAAGAAGCACAAAAAGATTCTCAGTTCAGCTTTTTCCTAATGACGCCAAAATCAAGGGCAAAATTTCAAATAAAAACTGTCTATTTTGAATCTGGCCGTTATTACGTTACCATGTGTTGCCATGTACTGTACGCAGCTGTCTTATCTATTCACTTCAAATCATTAGCGCTCGTGCAGCCGTGCAGGGCATGCACCCGCTTATTGATAAATAAGGCCCCAAAAAAAGGACAGATATAATCAGTAGGTTTACTACGTACCCTTTTATGAGTTTGACTTGGACATCAAGAGATTTCTTCTCTGTGGACACCGTTCCAAAAGACATTTTTACTGCCAAAATTCCCATCCTACAACAATACAAAAATATTCATAGTCCAATATGTGTAACAAGTGGAAACAAAGAAGATCAAAACTCATTCCATTTTTGGTAACTCCAAAACTCTGAACATATTAAATGGGTGTACTATATTTGGGGAAGGGGGCGGGGCTTTTAGGTGGCATTCAAAACACCAGTGAAAATTATTCCCGATTCACCCATCTATGGGCTCATCTCATGTTTTATTAGGTTAGAAAAAGACAGCTCTTTTGTCCTTATATATATATGACTTCTACTTAAAGTTGTACTAGCATCCTATAATGGTAAATGCAAAGTCCCGTCACAAAATGTGTAAAAGTTACTATGATTTAACAAGAGTAAATGTCAAATCTTTATAATCCACATGCACAATTAGAATTTTTGCGTTACGGTTGAGTTGAAAAAAAAGAAGAAATTCCTCACCATTTCTCCCTGCACTGAGTCCACGAGCGGGTTTTCACCTTCCTAGCAATCTTCTGCCAGGGGAGCCTTTTATACAAGGTTTCCTTCATCACCCTTATAGACCCGTAACTGTTGGCTCCACCTGGGATCTGGCACATTATGTGATCTCGTACAGCTCTCAACAGTCTCTGTACCTCCTTCTGAGACCAGGGGCCTTCCTTATCGCCTGGATGACACAGAACAATTTAAATTGTGTAGAAATAGGGTTTTAGACATGTACTGTATTTCGCTTTTTGAAAATTTACCTTGCTGGTTGTAGCGTTTCTCGAGTGACAAGGCACTTCGACCGGTCAACTCTGAAATCTTCTTCCAGTTATTACCATGTAAAGTGTGCAATTTGTTCAATGTGTGAAGTTCTTCTTTCGTAAACCTTAAAACACACAACAGAATAATGCCAGATATAAATACATTGTTTAATGACAATATTTTATGAAGAACAAATTACATAGGGTGTTCAAGTCAAACCATCACTTTTAATTGTTAAAAACTATCGAAACTAAAAACTAAACTTTTCTAAGTATGCTGGAGCCATGATTGAAACACTTGCCTCCCAGGAACTCCCTTAATGGCCCAAACATGTGGAAATGTCTTGGATTGTGGTCAGAACAGTACTAGCAATGTGGAAAAGACTCCCAGACGAGTTCTTGTAAGGTGCAAGTGGTGCAGAGGGCAGTATGAGGTCGTGCACTGTCCTGCAACACACATAACACCTTTTGTGATCAAACCAGTTTGTTTTGACAATTAAAGGAGTTCCTGGGAGGCCAGTGTTTCCGAGGCCATCATGACTCCGGTATACTGAGATATCTTTCTACCTTGATCGCATTCAAGCAGTAGTGAAATTCTGGGGTAAGTGTGTTAGTGTAGCAGTGGATTATATAAAGAAATGAAGGTAGTTTTACTCTTATAACTGTGTTGTTCCCGGTTTGACTTGAACGCCCCTCGTATTTTAATTCTGCATTTTCTCATACTCTTAATCAATCAGTCCTTACTCTCCCTGGTAGTTTTGCTCATCGAACATTCTTCTTCCACGAGCATAAATGTAATAGCAGGACCTGGGAATTCCTTCCGCTGGTATAAAAGAGATTGAACAAAGTCACAATACAGTTGTGTTTATAATAGATACCAATTAAATTCATAAGAACAAGCAGTGCACAAAAATAACAAATGAGAGCGAATACCAGTTGTAGAGCAAACCAAAGAAAACAGTAATGTATTTTAAATCTATAATGAATCTTCATTAATATGTAAATTAATAACGTATATGTTTGGATACTAATAGCAAAACGTGCATTTCAGTACAGTATGTCCAGCATGTGTCTTTACAACTGTTGATTTATATTGTAGATTTTCACTTCATGCAATTAAGCATTTAACATCTTTAGAAGAGGATGAGAGCCACCATAAAATAAAATAAAAATATTTTTAACTAAAAATTCTGAATTTAAAATCAGAATTTTGAGTTTAAAGTCAGAACTTTTAGTTAAAAGTCTAAAATCTAAGAATTCTGACTTTTTCTCAGGATTCAAACTTTTTCCTAAAAATTTTGAGTGAACAAATTGATAAAAATAACCCTGAATTTTAAGAGGGAAAAAGATTCAGAGACAAACTGTTAGAATTCTGAGAAAAAAGAATCAGGGCCAACAGAAAAAAAATTAGTTCTGACTTTTTTTGTCAGAATTCTGACTTTAATCTCAGGTTTTATAGGAGTTTGAGGTCAAAATTCTGAGAAAAAGTGAGAATCCTGAGAAAAAAAAAGTCTCAAATTTTTATGGTGGGCCTGACTTTTTTTATCAGAATTCTGACATTTTTATGAAGTTGAGATCAAAATTCTGAGAAAAAAAGAGAGTCAGGGCCACCAGAAATGTTTTTTTAGGTTTTATATAAGGTTGAGGTAAGAGTTCTGGGAAAATAAAAGAATTTTAAGGGGGGGGGGGAAGTCTGAGAAAAACAACTCTGACTTTCTGACCTAATCCTTTCCCATAAACATCTTGCCCAGCTCTGTAGCCAAATTTACCCATTTTCTCATTAAAATAGCAAAAAGAAATCTATGTTAACTACTATTGTGTCTCAAATTCAGACGTTTATTTAGATTAACACTTAGCATTTAATTAACTGATTATGATTAGTGCTTATGTGAAAAAACAACAACTCTAGTTGCCCTTAAACCTACAAAAAGCTCCATTTTGCACATGTATGCAGAAAATAATGAACAGTCAGCATTTTCGGTTTGAGATGCAGCCCGTTAACATAACCACAATTACTGCAGAAAGTTTTAAGAGAGACAGAGCTCTCGGTTTAAAAACCCTGTGTATAAAATCACTGAGAATTACAGACGAGAGAAAAATGTATTCATAATAATGTATAGCTTTATTGTGTGCGTCAATTCACGTATCGACTCATGACTCCAAAATCAATTAGTTTTAAATGAGATATGTTTGCATTTGCTGGATAGTGCTGTCTTAATGTGTACACTTTAGACAGACGTGCGCGGGAGAGAGTGCACGAGAGAGAGTGCATATGTGTGTGCGAAAGCGCCTGTGTCTGTGTGCGAGACAAGGATAGAGTTAATGTGAGTGTGTGAAAGTGTACACATTGAGACTAAGACTGTACTCTCTCTCTCGCACACACACACTCTCGCTCTTTCATGCACACTCACAAATTCACACACATATACACTCACACAAGTACTTTCTCATGCATGCACACACACTCTTGCTCTCTCTTTCATGCACACATAACTTCACACACTTACATGCACTCACCTATCCTTTCAAAGAATCTGTACGTCCCTTTAAGTTTCTTTAAGTTATTTTGTTCGTTCTTAAAGCGGTGTGTGAAAAACAGCTTGCTGGCGCTGTCTATCGCAGTGAGAGCCATGAAGTCTCGCACATTCTGTCTTAGCCTCGCGTTTTCTTCTGCAGTAAATCGTCCCTGATTCAAAGAGATGCCTAGAGACAAAGCGAGAATAAAACTCCGCTTAATCCAATATAAACACACACACATACCGTACGATTGACCAGAGCAAATGTTTCATGCTTTACCTTTTAGTTTGAATTCCTTAAATCTTGGCAAGTCGTATTTAATCATCTTACTCACGTTCACCGACTCCTTTGACTCGATATCAGGAATAAATTCTTTCAACTGATTTAAAAGACTTTCATCTATCGGTAAGGATTCTTTTATTTCACTCATTATTTCATCATCCTCTTCATTAATGTCTGTCTGTGTCCCATCTGTCGAAAACACAGACTCCGCGTTCTTGCTCCGTTTTTCCAAACTGTTACAGCCTCTATCTTTTGATTTTTTGTCTTTTCTCTTTGTCGTTTTCCGTTCTTCGGTGCTTTGTGTTTCTGCTTCTACGTTTAAACCTCCTTCCATCGTCTCCTTTCTCTTTTCTGCAGTATTCTCCTTTAACACGTCCAGGTTCTTTTTCTTTCTCCTAGTTGGCAGATTGTCACTCTTTTTCTTACTGCTTGGGGTTTCTAAATCATTGGCTTTGTTCACTTCCTTGGTCTTATCTTTTTTTTTGGGGGGTTGTTCCCCCAGTTCTTGACCTTCAGCATTCTGTTCTATAGAACAACCGTTCTCCGCTTCTTCTTGTTCAGACAAATGTTTTCTCTTTTGCTTCTTTTTCTGTTTTTTTGGGGAAAACTCCAAGCTTGATGAAATGTCTGCTATAGTACTTTGTTTATCTTTATTTGTTCGCAGGTGATCTTTTTGTTGAAGATGTTCACAGGCAAGAACAGAGGCAGGAGCAGTTTCCAATTTCCCACTATTTTTCTGATCTAAAGTCTTATTTTTCCTGTTTTTGCCCATCTTCGTCTTCACTTTAACTAGACTCCTTATTCAGCTTTCAGCATGTACTTCGCAATGCTTGGCCCTTTTCTAAGGAAAACAAAATATATAAGCAATATTAATTACACAACAGCCTGAATTCTCAAACCTGATTAGTTCCATGGCCTTTCCTGACTTTTATTTCTTTCTACTCTGTAAAACAATGCTAAAGGCGTCCAAAATATGCAATAATCATATTGATATGTATCTGCTACTCATGGTCTGTAAAGCCTTCATAACGGCTCTAATCTGATCTGCGGTTAATTGGTGATTAATTTTTGAGGCTGGTAACTCCAAATTCAGAATCAGTATTAATACTAAAACTGGTGTAAGCTTCTAGAAGCATACCTGTAAAATAAAAAATAAAAAAAATCTGTAGTGTCCGTAACCATGTCAAATTCCTATTGTAATATCTTAACAATTTAGCATTTTAAAATAATATACTTTTTCAGGTTTATGTCTTTTCATATGAAATCTAAATCGGCCAAGTTTCATCTGAATGACAGTTAAGACCGTTGGAAGATTTGAATTCAAAAAAGTAACAGACATGACATACACTAGTAAGGCATTTTGAAATTGTATTTGGCAAATGTGTTTCTTTTTATCTGATAAAAATATAAATGTGTATAGCGTATTTACAAAAATTAAAATGTTAAAAAAATGAAACAGTATGATCCTATCAGAAAATTTCCTTTTTAGCACCAATACCATGTTTTGGCTGTATATGAATCCCATCTGTGCACATCATAAAGCGGGTTAATCATAAAACGTTATCATTTGTATTGTCACAGTATAAACACAACCTTAATAACTGTGTAATTAATTAACAAAGGAAACGTGTTTGTTTAACTTTTATGGAAGGAGTCTCCAGTTTTAGTGCATTCTAACAGTCTGTACGTATTCAACTCTGGAAAAGAGTCTCTCTCAGGACACAGGGATTAACACTTCCTGGTTTCTGGTTACTATGGCAGGAGTTTTTTCTTTTTTTTTTTTGTTGTCTTTTTAACTTCAAGAGAATGAAAGCAAAATTGAGACTGATGAGGAAATGATTGTTTATAGCTTCTACAATGTAGAGTGATATCAGGAACTGTTCCACAACATTAAATGACACTATAAATAGGCAAAATCTGATGTGCTGGTTATTTCAATAAATAAATGTTTACCCTAACACACTGAGATGCCACATTATTAGGTACACCCTTCCAAACATGAGTTACATCTAGCTCCTTAACTACGTATTAAACCTTAGCAGCCCAAAGCAAAGCAAAATAACCAGTCATACATTTTATTTATGACTGGTTATTGCAACATTTTATACGCAGCAGGAATATACCTTACCTGCACTATGCCGAATGTTTAAGAATAAAACTTCTGTCATGTTTTGATTCCTCAACACGAGGGCATGCTGCTCTTCTTCTACACCGGAAATCATTTCAGCAGCGGTACACAAAACGCATACTGACCTCTAGTGTTCACCCCGAGTACAGCAGCTCCTTAGTGTTTGGGATGACTACTGTATAACGATCTGATCATAGGCAGATAGGTACAACATTATTGTCATTACATAGTACAGATACTCAGCAACGAAATGCAGTTTAGCATCTAAAGAAGATGCAAATAGGAGTGTATATACATAAGTGCAAAAGTAAGCATTGTGCAAATTATAAGGTTCAGGTTAAATAGTAGAGTTATGTATCCATCCATCCATCCATCCACCCATCTAGGAACCTCTGTAGTCCAACTTGGGATCATGGAGACCAATAGTGATCATTGTGTTTTTTCCCATTTTTACGACCATGGTAGGACCTCTGGTCAACATTTGCACATCCACACGCTACAGGCAATTTGAGAATGCCTATTAGCATAAACCACATGTTTTTGGACTGTGGGAGAAAACCGGGGTGCCCAGAGGGAACCCACCAAGCATGGGGAGAACATGCAAACACTCCATGCACACAGACCCAGAGGCGGGAATTTTACCCAGACCCTGTTGGCTAACCACTAAGCCACCGTGCCGCCAAAGTTATGTGTATATAACAAATGTGTATATAAATGCAGTAAATATTGTGCAACATGGCTATGCAGTGAGTACATGTAGTAATTACAGAATAGATAATGCTACAAAGTGGAAGAGGGGACATAAGCAGGAATATAAGCAGGTACTGTCCATAATTAGCAGGATATACGCATGTATATATATATATATAAATAGAGAGAGAGAGAAAGCGAGAGAGAATATACCAAAAGATGCGAGATTATACAACTATAAATATGAAAACTATAAATAATGAGGATATTATAACAATTAAACAATAACTTGACTTAAAAACTTTAACTGACAACAAACTTTAGATGTGAGAAAAAATATTTTAGAAAATTTTAGACATTAATGTTGATGTTTTTTCTTTTTTATACATTCCATCATCAGCATATATA
>JAOVVB010000029.1:5734629-5746850 GCA_028570985.1 Heterobranchus longifilis | reverse complement strand
GATATGGTATGCTGATGATGAAATGTATAGAACTGTCTGCTTTTTTCCGAGGAGAATATTCAATATTCTCCAATGCGCTGGACTGTCTCTACATTTAATAATTGATTTTTGCTGGTTTGATGTGACGTTCTGTACGTAGTGACGACACACGTTACTGAATCGAATCGACTTGAATCATTTAAACAACCCGTTAAGTGAACTGAGCTACGCGTGAATCGATTCTTTTGATTCACTGTCCTGTGGGATATCAAGAAAAAGTGTTGTAAATACTTATACTCTGTTTTAAATAATCAGAAAGCTATTTACTTATTAAATGTCCAATAAATAATATGACTGAATGTTTAAACGATGATTAAAGCATTTATTTAGTTAAAACAGTTTGTATAAAATGAAAAAAAGTCTTTTAAATATGCTAAATATTAACAAACATTAAGGTATACCTAAACACGTAACCAGGCATAATAATATTAATAATACCAATAATAATAATAATAATAAGGGTGAGTCAAAATTTATCCGCACTCCGATTACTGTATATAAAACGTTTGTTCTTGCTCTTGTCAGCGCTACTGTCTCCATCTTCGTACAGGTGTGAACGTGCTACATATCAGTTCATTTGCAACTGCGGTACAAACAAAAATGGATGCCCCGCTTGTGATTTGCAAGAAAAGAACTGCAGCGTGCAGTGATTCCCGATTTTGTTGCCAATTTAAGGAACAGCATAAACAGCAGTGTTTAGATATCTGCAAACAAAATTTGGGCCGATACGGAAGGTGAAAGTTTCTTAAAGAGAATCGTTAGTGATGACGAGAAATGGATTCATCACTACGAGCCTGAGAGTAAACTGCAGAGTATGGAATGGAAACATCCTCAATCGCCAACCAAGAAAAAGTCAACCATCAGCTGGAAAATTGATGCTTACAATTTTCTGGGATTCTAAAGGGCCAGTATTGGAACATTATCAGGAAAAAGGTTCAACAATCAACATTGCTCGTTACAGTCAAATGCTATTAAAAAGCTGAATCCTAAACTTTGGATTAATTTCAGAGGACTGCTATCCAAGAATGTTGTGATCTTGCATGACAATGCACATCTGCACACTTCTGCCCACACAAACTTCATTTTGAGGCGTCCCACCTATAGTCCTGATATCGCTGCGTCGAACTTTTAGCAGTTTGGTTCCCTAAAAGCAGCCATACAAACAGCTCAGCCTAAAAACATCTTTTAATGAAGGAATATGAAAGCTTGTTGAGAGATGTACATGTATTGAAAAGCAAGCAAATGTCTTCAGCCGGGGTGCAGATAGATCATTTTTGACTCAAAAATGATCAGTCAACTGAGAGCAACTCTCTGAGTGAGTGATTAAAAAAGTAGAATGAACATATAATACAGGAATAATACAAGAATTAACATACTATAACACACTATTAATATATTAATAGAATCTAATATAATCTGATCTTATGTAATATAATCTATTAAGATAACTAACAATTATCTATTACATTGCGGTCTGTTTTAAACATGATCCCCAGATATTGAACTATTGCATTTCTTCGAATTTACAAACTGCATTTTGTCTTGAAGGTTTAATTGCACATTTTATGTCACAGTTTCTATATTGCAGGATGGTTGTGTTATATTTTTACACACCTCATGTAAATTTGTATGAGGGTCATTCTACAAAAAAGGTGGAAGTTGGGTCATAAAAAAATCTCCTAAAATGTATTTCTTCTTTCACACCTCGAACTTCTTTAATTGCAGTAACTTACTTTTAAACTTAATGAACAAGCAAAAATTAGAATTTATTCATTTTTTAAAAATATTTTTTTAAATACATTTAACAACTGGTGTTCATTCTCTTCTTGGTAACACCAATGACCGTAACAATGATAGCTATTTACAAAATGGCTTTCATGTGAAAGTATACATGGTTTTCAATTACTGTCAAAATAAATTAATTATTAGATGTCAGTTTTTATGTCCAATTTTTTTGGCATTTATAATTTAATGAGTAACACCAATGATTGACTTAAAAGCTTTGCATAAAATTGCAATGTAAATTATGACATTTCTAAACAAATGAAGCGAGACATCTGACATACCTTCCGCACTTGTCCAGTGCTCTACATGTAGTGAATAGTTTTAAATATGTAATTTGTATTGTATTTCAAAATAAAACTTTTTTTTATGTAACAGTAACACCAATCACATAGTTAGGGTTGACCTATATTTATTTATATTGTTAATTATAATGAATGATTAATTATTGCTTCATAATTTTAGTGTTTAACTTTCATATTTTAATAAGATATTGATGTTATTGTGAATCAGATTCATTTCAGGAAAAATATCTTTAGATGGGTCACACTTTGATGTATGATCAAAGGGACAAGACATTTCCTTGAACTTGGCCCTTTACATAAAATGCTACAATTAAATATGGAACATCAAAGTAAGAAAATGTATTTAACGATTAAAAGTAAATACTATATTTTCTGAGCCTATACAAGTGACGTGTCTGTCATGTTCATTTAAGTCATTTAAGTAATAGCACTTGCCCCATTTTTGTAGAATGAATTAATCTTTTAAATTAAAGTTCTAAAGTCTAAAGTTTATAAGTCTGCATTGTATACTTTTTTTTTTTTACTTTACAGTCCCACAAATCATTTATATGTCTTATATTATATATACGCAATAATCTCAAAACAAAAACAAAAAACAGACATTTCTAAAATGTTATAAACGGAAAAGTCACAGTTTGAAAGATGAATAACCTTACCTTCACGTTGCTTTATCGCTCTCTTTGATCCTGCAGTAAAAAGAAAAAAAAAGAACAACATGAAAGGTGATTCGAATTTGTTCGGTTGATTCAAAGAGTCGACTCCTGGGTGATTCACCGTTCCGTTCTCCTGTGCGCGTGAGAGACTTAGGCGTGGAGTGGAGAGAGCTGGGATCGCGCACCGGGAAAATGGCTGTCAATTGACTTTCCCTCTCTTGTGAATGATTCTAGCCATCACACTGGGACTACAAAGGGCTTCTTTGGAAAATTTATAACGAAGACTGGATTAATAATAATAATAATAATAATGAAAAAATGTAATAGTAAGAGCTGAAATGGCGCAGAGAGCACGAGTCACCGGCCCACGACACAGAATCAGCTGATGGTGCGACATCCAACCAGGTGAATCCCTAATGTGTCTTATATAACGTCATGCCTTTTTTCTTTTTCCATACTAGTATTTACAAAGCATGAATAATATTAGATTAGATTGCTGCATGATCAGCCTTTATGATCCTATGATCTTGAACCATCAGCTGTCAGCACATCACTAACCTGCAAAAGCTGTAGTAATTCATTTTGCTCTCAGTTAGAGTGTTGCTGTAATGACACCTGTCTGAAGAGGATGGAGTTTCCCGGATCTGACCCCGGGTTTGTGCACCAGCAGCCGACTTGGGAGGGCTGGAACGGTTGGGCTGGAAATAGGTCTCCAGCTTGCACCGCTGATGCATTTCTGACTCCTTTTCCTGGATCCGGTAATCACCTCCAACCGAACGGTGCTCCTCAGAACGGACCTACTCCTTCTTCTCCACCTGGTTATCACCTACAACCGAACGGTGCTCCTCAGAACGGACCTACTCCTTCTTCTCCACCTGGTTATCACCTACACCTCAACGGTGCTCCTCAGAACGGACCTACTCCTTCTTCTCCACCTGTTTATCACCTACACCTCAACGGTGCTCCTCAGAACATACCTGCTCCTTCTTCTCCATCTGGTTATCACCCACACCTAAACGGTGCTCCTCAGAACGTACCTGCTCCTTCTTCTCCATCTGGTTATCATCTACCCCCAAACGGTGCTCCTCAGAATGGACCTACTCCTTCTTCTCCACCTGGTTATCACCCACACCTAAACGGTGCTCCTCAGAATGGACCTCCTCCTTCTTCTCCATCTGGTTATCATCTACCCCCAAACGGTGTGTCTCCAATGGGTCCTTCAGTAATGCCAGGCAGTGCAGTGACTTCAGGCTTGGACTCGTACTGGTCCCCGCCTCAGCCACACTGCAATGGTGCGTTCCACAGAATTTCATCTTACAGTTTTCATCTTCGGTGGCACGGTGGCTTAGTGGTGAGCGTGTGTATGTTTGTATGTGTGCGTGCCCTGCGATGGATTGGCACCCCATTCAGGGTGTACCCTGCCTTGTGCCCTAACTGTCCTGGGATAGGCTCCAGGTCCTTTGACCCTGTATACAGGATAAAGCGGTATAGACGATGAGTGAGTGAGTGAGAGTGAGTTTGGATTTTCAATGGACGATGCAAACGTTGGTCTGTTTAATATTTCCTGGTGTTTTAAATCTTTTTTAAAAGCATGCACTATTCTTGACACAGGTGTGTATAAACCTCTCCCTGACACCAGAAGCCCAGCACAGATGTCACTACAGGATATCAACTCACAACCGGTGAGAACCGAATAAATTAAGCTGTTTGGATTGTGTCCATCCAACCACCTTTCCATGATTGTCATACTGTACCTCTATGGAAATCATGGGCCGGCAAAGAAGCAAGTCAGTAGTTTTATGTTTTAAGTGGCTAAAACGATATTTATTGTTTGAATGTGGAATTTTTCGCACTAAGGGTTTCTGAGATCCACTGCAACCATGATAAGATTAACGCAGTTAAAAGAAAGTCAGTGAGTGAATGTGTTTTTTTTTTTGCATTTGTAATTAAAATTCAGGCATGGATAAAATAAATGTGTAGTGTTCACTTCCTGGCACAGTCTCACAAAGCAATAAATACTGTACACAATACATGGTACAACATTATAAGGAGTAATTTGAATGATTAAGGCAAAAAAAAGCCATGGTAGATACTAGGAGCTCTATCATTAATGCAGTACCTCATGCATGCACATGGGAAGAACATATGAATGGCATGCAGACATTGCTATTATTATTCAAAAGAATATTATATTTAAAGTCCTGAATTTTCCTTGTTCCTTAGTATGAAGGGTGTTCAAGTCAAACCAGGACTTTTAATTGTGCAGAATATCAGAACACAGAATGTGAGTGACTTTGGTGAATGATTGTGTGTACAGATGTGTCTCTTCCACAAATTGATGACTTCCACATGAATGACTTTAGTCGGCCACCTCAGCCTTCTTTTAAACGTTTGCACCATTCGAGCGTTTTACCGTGGTTAAGAGTCTCATCACCGCATTGTGCTTGCAATCTTCCGTAAATGTCAATCAATTTTACGTCTTCATTCAGGAGAAATTTCATCACATGTCCTGATTTGACTTGAACACCCCACATAAGTATTATTTTAATGCCACATACTGTATACACTACAACTGTAATGGTGCTTTCTGTGTCATATACTCAGACCAGTCCTGTATCCAGTCCTAAATCAGAGTCCCGCTATGGTTTGGACCCTCAGCTGCTACCCAGTGTTGTAAGTTACCTAGAATTAAATGATCAGTTTATTCATCTAGGTAGTTAATCTTGTTGGGTTTATTGTTTTTATTTTGTCTTTCTCACTGTAGGTACAGGTGATGAATGAGGACAGGGCTCAGTGGGAGGGGAAAATATTTGCAACCGAGCACAAGTCCACTGTTCCCCCTCTCTCCAGCACTTCCTGCACTCTGGAGGACAGGGGTACCACACATCTATACTAAACACCAAAATGGATCGATATCCTGTATATAGATCAAATATGAGACGGTTTGACAATCAATAAGGGCAGTTTGACCCTTATGTAGTGTATGTAACTGTGTTATATGTTTGACTGATCTTTAAATCTGTTCCCTGTAAATAGGTAATGCAACTGCTCGATTTATCCGCTGCACGTCCTACAACTTTCCTATCGAGGCCCAGTCCGCCCAGCAGAGCCACCTGCCACTGGCGGCCATTTTATGCCCCCTGGCCAGACCTGAGAACGAAGAGGTGTGTGCTTGCTTTATGTTTCCAGATATACACTCATTGTACGTTTTAATAGGAACATCTGTACACCTGGTCATTCATGCAGGTGTCCATTAAGCTTTATTTCATGCTCGCATCAAACTATAAGCTGAGCCTAGAGCCTGCTATGTGTGACAATCGTAGGAGCTCAGCATTTGTAAACTGCAAATTACTTGAACCAGCACATCTGGCACCAACATCCATGCCACGTTTAAATCCACAGAGATTGCACTTTTCCACCTTTCTGATGCTTGATATGAACATTAATCAAAGCTCTTAACCTGCATGCTTTGATGGATTTTGAACACCCAAATATCCTGTAGTAACGTATTACAGTTTCTTGTAATAAACCATAGTTTCTAGTTCACCCTTGACCTGACCTTGTGCTTGCTATCAGTTTCTTATTGAAAGAATCACACATTGATTAAGTCACATGTTTTGAAATTTATTTAATTGAATTTGAGAATTCAGCTTGGCCTTGTGACTTTTCTCTGATTCTTGTGTTTCTTCAGTCTACTAAACGTCATTTACAATAAATAAGAAAGCCAGCCATGCTCATTGTGTGCTCTGTCATGTTTTTTTCCTTTTTCTCTTGTGCAGAGATCAGTGCCAGTGTGTAACGCAGGGGAGTGTGTTAAGGGTTGTGGTGCGTGTGGTGCTTTCATGAGTCCTGCTATGAGCTGGCAGGACTGCGGGCAGCGCTTCTACTGCCCTTTCTGCGGCAAACTCACAGAAGGTCAGATTTCCTGTTTCTTCTTCCATGGTATACATACACTACTAATTTTTTTTACTCAGTGTAATGACAATTAATGCTTCTTTATGGTGGCCGAGAAATGCAAAACAGAATAACAAATTCAATAACAAAATAACAAATTCAATAACAAGATAACAAAACTGAAAACAAAATAACAAATTCAATAACAAAATAACAAAACTGAAAACAAAATAACAAAACTGAAAACAACCGAAAACAAAATAAAACGAGAACAAAAACATAACAAATCAGAAAACAGGGAACAACTGAACAACAGATCTTCACTTCACCAGAAAAGGGAATGAAGCATTTCCCATAAGCCATGGCATCTCAGTAGAGCGTAAAAAAAAAAAAAAGCTGGAGCTTGAAAAAGGATTTAGTGTATATATTTTATCATCATTATTATCGAGGATAACATGATATTAATAGGACACAATAACTTACAGTTTAATTTAATCAGGAAATCTGTATTACCATTTACAGTATGCTAGTAATCTGTTAAATTAAAATCTTTAATCATCTGTAATAATTATTATTAATATTATTATTATTATTATTATTATTATTATTATTATTAACAATAATTTATTTAAAAGATATACACGTTTCAATAACATATGTTTTATAATGGTATCAGTTTTTGTTTTAATAATTATTCAATAATTCATGACCGTAGTATGAAATTTCCATAGGTATCAGAGGGGTTTATGTTACCATGGTAACGCACAGAGGAAGTGACGTCTGCGCTTCAGAATAGAACGCAGCTTATAATTTCGTGAGGCTGCAGACTTGTATGTCTTGAGTGACGGATGTTATTTCTGCATTTCATTTTGTTTTCTGATTAGTTATTTTGTTTTTGGTTTATTATTGTGTTTTCAGTTATGTTATTTTGTTTTGCACTTCTCGGTCATCGTACTTCTTCTTCTTTGACAATAAATCAGACTTTCATTTCTTAATTTCTTTCAAATCTTTTTTGAAAATTTTAGCTGTGTGAGAATGTATTAGCACCATTTGTCCTTCTTTTGCTCTCTCAGTGCCATGGCAATCATATCAGCCTACAAACAACGGGCAGCGAGTTGACCGGGAGAAGAGGCCAGAGCTCAGTCTGGGTTCATATGAGATCCTGGAAACACTAAAGGTATCACTTAATTGTTACGTGTCTATGAGGGTGTCAGATGTCTTCGCTCTGGAATAGGGACAGTCTGAACTCATCATGACCTTTTTCTATTGCTCCAAAATCCAATCTTTATGCTCCCTAACAAATTTAAGTGTTTTTTATTTTTTTTGTTTTTATTAGTTTCAATAACAAATGGTTTTATTATGGTTACACAGCTGTTTGATGTTTAATGCTCTTATTTTCACTATTAAACATAGCTAAGTTTTAAAAAAATTTTATAATGCATATTCAGTAAGCATTTAAGTGATCTCCGTTTTTTTTTCCCTGGCCACATTTTTCCCACCAAAAAAAATGGTTCGGCTCTATCCGGGTTTTCATAATGTGTTAAAGGGTTTTTAACCTAGTTCCAGTAATTTCAAACCTCTTGAGTTGTTTTCTTGGCTTGATGCAGGCCAATAGTTTGACCCTTCTGAAATGGCGACTTTTATGCCCGGCAGTGCATAAGAGAAAGTGATATTACATATCATTTATCATATTCTCTGTATATTGCGTTCTATGTGAAGGGAGAGCCTGCTGTGTTGCTCCTAGCAATTGATATCAACGCCGTTGCAATAAGATCAGGACAACTTGACTTCATCTGCCAGCAGCTTTGTACTCTACTCCTGTCTTTAAACGGGTATGACATTCTCACATAGAAAGGCTAGGCACTGTGACCGCTGCTGTGTTTTTTGTGACTCTCATGATCTTTCTTCAGAGAAAAAGATGATGCACAATCAGATCTACGAGTTGGTTTGATTACTTATGACAGTAGGATCCACTTCTATGATCTGAGTCCGACGTTGTCCCGCCCCCGCATGATGGTCTTGACAGACACTGACGAGCTGGAACTTCCTGTGCATGAGGGGCTTCTGGTGCCACTCAAAGACTGCAGACACACAATAGAGAGGTACAGTATTAATGCATGTCACTTTAAGCTAGTGATCAGATCAAAGAAAAAATGATTTTAGTTTTTATTTATTGAATAAATTAAAGTTTATACTAAAAAGCATTTAGACAGCACGTGCACAGGATTAAATGTGATTATTTGTGTGCAGCATTTTACAGCAAATTCCGCTGTTTGATGTTGAGATGCAAGACAGTTCAGGCTCTCAAGATGTTTCCATTCAAGCTGGACTCAAGATCCTACAGGTAGAAAATACCTGCCTGATTGGTAATTTTTAAATTTGACCGAAAGTCCCATAAATGAGGCCATGGCTCCATTACTGAGACTCATGGACATGAAGGTCACACCTGTTTTTGAGACTGATAGGCACAAAGGCCATACTTCCTGTACTGAGACTGACAGGTCATGCCTAAAGTACTGAGACTCACAGGCACAGCAGTCACGCCTAAAATCCTGAGACAGACAGGCATACGGGTCACGCCTCCAGTACTGAGACTGACAGGCACACGGGTCATGGCCCCAGTACTGTGACTGACAAGCACACAGGTCACACCCTCAGTACCGAGACTGTCAGGCTCACAGGTTACACCCTCAGTACCGAGACTGACAGGCACACAGGTCACACCCTTAGTACCGAGACCAACAAGCACACGGGTCACACCTCCAGTTCCGAGACTGACGGGCACACAGGTCACGCCCCCAGTACTGAGACTGACAGGCACACAGGTCACACCCCCAGTACTGAGACCGACAGGCACACGGGTCACACCCCCAGTACCAAGACTGACAGGCACACGGGTCACGCCTCCAGTACCAAAACTGACAGGCACACAGGTGTTGCCTCCGGTACTGAGACTGACGGGCACACATTTCACGCTTTTTGTACTGAGCACTTACTAGCTGCATCTTCATTGAGTTTTTTTTTTACTTCAACAGGCTGCAGGTTGTCCTGGTAAACTGTTGGTCTTCCACTCTTCACCTCTTACTGAGAACTCGGAGAAGCAAAGCTCCCTGGGCTTTTTTTCCTCCAGCAAACCAAAGGTGAAATAAACAGGAACGGAACATCATCTATGTAAATCTAACACTTTTTTTCAGGTTTATCTTTATTCATCTGTATTCTTTGTTTTAGTCAATCTTCCAGGCACCAGACTCTTCTGCATCACTGGCTAAGGCATGTGTCAGTCAAGGATGCAGCGTCCAGCTTTTTGTGTTTTCACAGCCAGATGTGGGAGGGGCTTGGCCAGGGCATGTGCCTTTTCTTACGGGGGGAAGGCTTACCTGCTACAACAGCCTACAGGTAGTACACACTGGGTAGCGTTTATTATACAAGGATGAACGTGTATGGTATAGTCAGAAGTTATCTCTATTAGGCAAGATTATGCTTGAATTAATATGCAAAGCAGTTGGGTTAGGGCTCTTTTAATGCAGTATAATGAAATATCATAAATTTAAGAATTGAAAAAATGTGTGCTGTTATGTAATCAACAATATAGTGTGATTTTATATATTGTTGTTAGTGCATCTTTTGTTCTGATCGTCTCTAGTCTCAGCTTGAGAGAGAGCGTTTCCATGGAGATCTCTGGAGGAGCGTGGAAACTGACATAGCCTATCGAGCTCAGCTTCGAGTTTTTGTAAACAAAGGTAAAATAAGTAGCCATGCTTGAAGGAAAACACAATGTCCGTTAAAGTTAAATTATTGGCATTTCACTGACACAAATATCAGTCTTTCAGTTATAATCCCATACGAGGTGTAAAAGTGAACCGCGTGGTCCGACTAATGATAATGGTGCGTCTATTTCTGTAGAATTACGTGTTTCTGGTTGCTATGGCGCTGTCCTCGGTGGTCCCGAATCCCACTGTGTTGGGATGGCAGCGCTTGATTGGCACACAGCCTTGGCGTTTGAGTTCACTCACAGCAAGTCACTTGATGAAACGAGAGGCGTGGCCATACAGGTAAGAACAGGACTGACGTCACAGCTGAGGAATGGGAAGGAATTCTGTAGTATCATCTGTGTTTAAAAGATGCTATGCGTTTATCTAGCGCTCCAAATCTTCATATCGATATACTCCGATCAGATTTAGTAGGTCCACTTTCTATCTAAACTAGCATTAATCTTTTTAGAAATTTGAGCTACAGTAGCTCTTCTATTAGTTTGGACTACACAAGCCAGCCTTTGCTCCTGTCCATGACCCTGTCACCTGTTTACCGGTTTTCTTTCCTTGGACCGCTTTTGGTAGGTCCTGACAACTGCAGACTGGGAACATCCCCAGAGATGCAGTTTTGGAGTTGCTCTGACCCAGTCGTCTAGCCATCGCCACTGGGCCCTTATCAAAGTCTCTCAAATCCTTACCTTCCCCCATTTTGTTTTGCTTCCAACACATTACCTTCAGGTAACGTACCTTCTTCAACATTCAACAAAATGTTCACTTGCTGCCTAATTCATCCCACCCACTTTCAGGTGCCATTACAGCAACACCAAAACTGCAGCTCTTGGGTGAGGTTCCCGGTCTGTAGTGGTCAGGACCTACTAAGAGTGGAAAGAAAACCGGTAAACCGGTGACAGGGTCATGGACGTTCAAGGCTCACTTATGCACATGGAGAGCGAAGGCTGGCTTGTCTAGTCCGATCCAATAGAAGAGCTACTGTAGCTCAAATTGCTGAAAAGATTAATGTTAGTTCCGACAGAAAGGGACCAGAAGTGTCATGGCTATGTTAATGTTATGGCTGATCGGTGTATAGTACGTGGTCAGATTCAAAACTGAAGTTAGTGTGGCCTTAAATGGGGAGTTTTTTATTATTATTATTATTATTATTATTTATTATTATTATTTTTTTTAAATAAATCCAATCCCTTGAGAAAACCCCTTATTCCAGCTCTCATAGTTCCAAAGCCAGAGCTACATCAGTCGCGTTCATAAATCATATCAGTTATTGGACAGACATAATTTTTTAATTTGATTTAAAACTAGCAGACTAATTTAACAGTCTGGATCAGGAATTTATTAACCCTTAAATAAACCCTTAAACAGTGGTCAATGTGTAAATTGGGGAGAATTCAGATGTATATTCATTAAAACATGCAACAACAAAAAAAAGGCTATAATTGCTTTGTTATTAAGTAGGGATCTGAATCAGGGACCAGGGAGCACTCAATACAATATTATCACGATATTATATTTGTGTTCCTATAGGCAGAATGCTGTTCTGTCTGCCATCGTGTGGATAGTTCAGAGAGAACCATCTGTAGGATTATAGAGATTATAATAACATTTGACCACTTCAAATGCAAATACAGTACCGTGGAACCTCGGATTGCGAGTAACGCGGTTTGCGAGTGTTCCACAACACGAGCAAAGATGTTTAATAAATTTTGACTTGGATAACGAACAAGTCTTGGTTTACGAGTACCGAGTATCATGTATCACGCATGCGCTTCTTGTTTTGACGC
>JAOVVB010000029.1:5710180-5725213 GCA_028570985.1 Heterobranchus longifilis | reverse complement strand
TTATGGTTAATTGAACATGCATGGAAAACATTGTTTAAACCCTTTACAATGAAGATCTGTAAAGTTATTTGGATTTTGACAACATTATTGTTGAAATACACAGTCCTGAAAAAGGGGCGTTTCTTTTTTTTGCTGAGTATATAATACTGTGGAAAAAACTAATATGACCAAAACATTTTTAATCTAATATTTAGACATTTTTGGTCTTCGTGGTCAGAATCATGTGACTTAAGGAAACATTCTACAAAATATTAGCTATCAGTCTGTACTGCTTTTTTATTCTTTTGCATCAAATGGGCATTTTATTTTGCAATGAAACTCTGAAATGCTGAACGACCATTATAAACTAAATATCAGAGAAACAATCTTTGCATCTGTGAGAACTGATGAAATGTAATAACATTATATTATATTATAATACAAATAATGAAGAAATGGCATCCGTGTGTGTGTGTGTGTTCATGGTGGTGGTGACTAGGCTGCACTGTAGTGCTCTACAAATCTTTATTTTTATTGTACAGTATTTTAACCATTTACAGCTATATAGCTTGAGAATTACACCAATATTACATGTTCACAAATCTGCTGCTTCAGTGTTTTTAGATCTTTTTTTCAGACTTTAATATGGTATACCCAAGTATTTTGTGCTTCATGCTTTTCCAGCATGATGAAACACCTTGCCAGAAAGCAAAAGTGATAACAAAGTGGCTTGGGGAACAAAACATTGAAATTTTGGGTCCATGGCCAAGAAACTCTTCAGACCTAAATCCCATTGTCAAACAAATTGTGGTCAAACAAAAGCCACAAAGTGTGACAAACTCCAAGTATTGATTATGCACGAATGGGCTGCCGTCAAGGTGGCATGATAGCTTAGTGGTTAGCACTGTTGCCTTGCACCTCCAGGGTTTGAGTTCAATTCACGCCTTGGGTCTGTGTGCATTTAGTTTGCATGTTCTCCCTGTGCTTGGTGGGTTGGTGGGCTTGGTGGGTTTTCTCTTTCAGTTTCCTTCCTTAGTGGGTTTTCTTTTCCAGTTTTCTCCCACGGTCCAAAGATATGCAGATTAGGCTTACTGGCATTCCCAAATTGCCAGAGTGAATGAGTGTGTATATGTGTGCCCTGTGATAGATTGGCACCCTGTCCTGGGTGTACCCCACCTCCTATCTCCTGGGATAGGCTCCAGGCCCCTGGCGACACTGTATACAGGATAAAGTGGTATAGACGGTGAGTGAGGGAGTGAATGGGCTGCCATCAGTCAAACGTTGATTGGCTCAGAAGTTGATTGACAGCATGAATTGCAGAGGTCTTGTAAAAGAAGGATAAACACTGCAAATATTGACACTGCAACGTAATTGTCAATAAAAGGCTTTGACACTTATGAAATGCTTGCAATTACAATTCTGAGAAAATAATTAAAAACACTGAAACTGCAGACTTTGTGAGAATGAATATTTGTGTTATTCCAAAAACTTTTTTGTCCTTTTTTTTTCCTTAGCTCTACTTGCATTTCTGGTTTCAACTGTTGCCTCGGTGACGTCAGCGACGTTCTACACCGTCCAATCAGAGGCGTTCCTCGCGAACATCAGGCACTAGCCAATCGGATTGAGGGGGCGGGGCTTTTGGGATTACGGGTGGACAAAATAACGTTGCTTTTTTCGCAGAAGAGAGAGCGCGCGAGCGGGGGCAGAGGACGTCCGTTATCCGTTAAGACCCGCAGCTCTAGGTTACTGTTTATCGCTTTACAGGATATCAGTAGAAATAAAAAAAAATAAAAACTTAGAAACTAACTAAAAATAGAGAGTCAAAGGTGTGAGTGAGTGTGTGAGACACCTGACCTGAGCGTTAGCTGTAGTTGTGTAGCTAGCTAAGGCAGACAGAGAGAAAGAGCAAGAGAGACAGATAAATAGAGAGACAGACAGAGACATGGCTACGACGACCTGCACTCGGTTTACGGATGAATTTCAGCTTTACGAAGAGCTCGGGAAGTAAGTAACAAACTGTCTGCTCGAGTTTGCTGTTTGTTTGCATGTGAGACATGGTGGGTGCGCGCGCAGCTGGAGCGCGAGCTGTCAAATGCACACACACAGAGAGAGTGAGAGAGAAAGTGTGGTGTTGCACTGAGACACTGGCTGAATCCCAAACACCCCCTCACTCCCTAAACGAGTGCACTACACCGGGTATAAACACACCCCGACACACGGCAGTGTGTGTGCAGTGACGTGTTTTTGTAGGCACAGCTTTCCTGGATTAGTTACAGAGCTACAGGAGGGTCAGGCTAGACAATCAACTGCTTTTGCTTTTAATGAATAGACATTTCGAAATGTATGAAGTAATAAAACCAGAAATGATGATGTTTACTAAACGACACCCTGATCCCATGCTGTGGTGTGGTTGGTGCTACGCTTCCTTTGGGTTATAAATGTCTACGGGTTGTCGTGCTTTTTTTTTTCCCAGATGTGCATAAGATTTAATCATAACACAACATCTCGGATAACATAACATATACAGTATATGTGTGTATTTGTGTGTGTGTATGTGTCTGAGATAGAGCGAGAGAGGAGTAAAGATTCTTCTAAAGCCAAAGGGGTTTCTACGCATGCGCACTTGACATCACTTCATGCTTTTAAATGCTGAGTACATAAGCTATCCTACCTTGTTCTGTTTAGTTTCATAATTAAAGCACTTTGTGGTAACACATCAAGCATGGTTAAAATCCAAACTTTTTTTTATGCTGGACCAATTTTAATAATAGTAAAGTTATTATAATAATAAAGTAAGTATATGTTAAGAGCTCCAAAAAAAGCAGTCCCCGGATGATAGGGGGGGGGGGCATCACAGTGTGATGTCACTCAATATGATGTCACTCAGGAAGTTATTAGCCAAGTTTAAGGCATTGCCATGGCTGAACCGTTTAAGATATCAAAAATCCCTTTGCAATTTTGCACCTGTGGTAAGACATGAAGCATGGTCAAAATCCTATATTTTTTATGCTGGACCTATTTTAATATAATATTATTCATAATAAACAAAATTGTAGGACTAAATAACCTGCCCAATGATGGGTATGGTATCGTCTATGTGTCGTCCGATTGTATCTGAGCACTTGGGAGTGAAGGACCTTGCTCAAGGGTTCAACATTGGCAACCCGGCAGCATCGGGGCTCAAATCGTGGAGACAACCCTTCCCCAGCCCAGTGACAGGACAATATGAAATCTTCGTTAACAACATTTGTCAACTCTAATCTAAATCCACGACCCGTGCTATACCTTAATATAGAGCTAGCCATAACTGGTGAGTTTTATACTAATGTATAATGATGATTTATGTCTTCTGCACAGTTGTGTTGTGGGTTTATTGGCACGCTTAAAAATGAAAACACCTCAGAAACCTCTGAGCCTCTTCCTGTAACGTCTAAACAGATCAGGTATAACTGTATAATGTGAATCTTTGACCCTCTTCTGTGCAAAACATCTAAAAGTTACTTGCGTTATTAATCTGTTGACATACCTAAATAAAATCTAACGTCAGGCTTTGGACCCAGTATACTCTGTTAATAAATAAAATGTACAATAGAAAAGACCACCAAACTCCAAAACTGTCTGAAAGCGTCAATAATACACCATATTTTACTGACCGTAATAATTATTTCTCTTTTAAATATATATTTTTAAACATTACAGTTGCTTGCACTTATTAAAATATTATTAATATAAACATAGAGGCCCACAAACAGTGTTGTTTAAAAAAGTAATTTTTTTTCTGTTAGAAAAAATAAATAATGTCTGTAGGTATGTAATTAATTATGAAAATTTGTGATTTATATAATTCAGTTATAATTTCTGATAAGTGCATAAGCTATCAAAATATGCTACCTTGTTCTGTATTGTTTCATGATAAAAGCACTTTGTGGTAAGACATCAAACGTGCTCAAAATCCTATATTTTTCATGCTAGACCCATTTTAGTAATAATAAAGTGTAAACAAAATGTTAGGACAAAAGACCTGTGTTGTGATAGGACAAAGTCGTAAAGCATTAAATCATCGTGTCTCCGGAGTAGCATCTGCTGCTAAGGTCAAGGTTACAGGGTGATGGGGTTACATGTAAGCATATCTGTGCATATTTCTATTTTTATGGACATGGTTTGCGTAGAGCTATCTTGTCACTTTACCATGATGGAAATGATTAAAATATAGTAATCTCGAGGGAGTTAATGATTCTAATTCAGTATAGTCTATCATGATGTAGTTCTCTTTGCATTTATTTATTTTGTTTAACTTGTAAATATAGTTTCCCAAAAGTCTTTGTATATAGTTAAGATGTGAATCATAGGTAGATTGTCAATCCGATTCAGTTAGATTTTTGGGCGTGGTTATTTTTCGATTACATTTGATCTGTAATCTGTATTGTCTGAAGCAGCTGTATTTGTTTCAGGTGTTAAAGTATTAAAAGCTATTAAGTATTTAATATACCTTGAAATGCTGTGTAACTTTGGTATTTATTTCAATATTATGTCATACAAAGCGATAATCTTGTTTTTGTTTTTTCTGTGCCACACTCCCATCCAGTAGGTGGCAGTAATGCACTAACCAGCCATAATATAAAAAATAGCAGCGATAGTCTGGTATTTGTGGGAGATGCAAATGTTTTCTTTTCTTTTTTTTTAGTCATGTTATGGTAGTAGCCTTAATGTAGGAGCCCCCGTCACTAGGGTTACTACTACACTAGGGGCTACTAATATAACTCAGCCAGGAGGGCCGAAGACTATCATGTGATTCCTCCGAACCACGTGACGTCAGCCGACCGCATCTTTTCTAACTGCTCGCTCACGCACCGTTAGAGGCGGCGTAACACACTCGGAGGACAGCGCTATTCGCTCCTTCTGCTTGCGCGGGCTCGCAGATGCCCCTGATTGTCTGTAGAGCCGTGATTAATGTGGGAGCACGAAGTACCAATCAGCTCTCTCTAGACCTCCGGCTGCGAGAGGTTACAGCATCACCCGGTAATCGAACCAGCGATCTCCGGATGATAGGGCGAGCAAACTTGCTATGCATCACTTTAGCTAACCAGCTTACTGGAATCGTTGTAGTGTAACTTACTACAAGAAATGTAGGAGTTGACAGGGGATGACGTTTAGGGTATAGATAATGGATTTCAATCAAACATAAAGTAACACTCTATCAATATAATAAAACTGTTGGCCTGTCTGTACATTGCCCGCATTTGTCCACGCATCACATGAAAGATGTATTTGGCCGAACTTGAGGTAACATATAGACTTTGTTTCATCGTAATCAGCCCACAGGAAGATATGCTACTTTGAAATTTAAATGGAAAACGCCCTTATATCATAAAAAAAAAAATCAGCCTGGCGCTCTACATTTTTAAATACACACTAATAAGTGTGCAATTAAAATATACTTAATAAACGCGATCTCACACCTTCATTCTGTCACGGGTAACACATAAAAATTTTAGTTCATTCCAAAATTCAACGCTGTACATTTTTTTTAAAACGTGCTTATGAGTGCGCAATTAAATTCCACGTGAAGTATCACAAAAATTAACATTATTCACCTCAGAATTTCTAAAGCTAAGATGTCTAGCTTGTGCTAACCAAGATAAGTAGGACTGTTCCAGCAACAGCCAGGTGCTTTTTGCTCCACCCATTTGCCAATTTATGGAATAACTGGGGTTTAGACGGAGTCAGCACCTGTCAACCAGAAGTTGAGTTTCAAAATCACTTTTCAGAAAACCTATTGGTGACGCCATAAACAGTTTGTCCAGTACTTATATACTAGCGACAGCTTCACGTTCCAGCCTTGAGAATTATTTCAATATATTTTGTTGTCAAAGGCCTTGGTCTTAAAGCCAATCTAAAAAAAAAAAAAAGCTTGAAAGGCATTATGCTAGGTGTTTATTTTACCTTTGCTTGGGAACATGTGGGACACTGTGTGTACTGTATATATATATACTATATATACTGCTTAAAAAAATGAATACTTAATCCTGGTTTGACTTGAACGCCCCTCATATGTACGAGTAAAACTAGGACTGTGTTCTCTTTGTTTGTTTTTTTTACCATATTAGGGCTTGTATATTTGTATAAACTGATATGAATATGAATAATCGGATATGATGTGTATGACCAGGACATACAAACATACAACATCACTCCGGTTGAAAAATGTCACAGCACTGTTGAATCCTTAAATCTGATTAATTTTGTTCATTGATTTTCTGTGATGGCAGAAGATTAAAAATATTATCATAACTTTGTTAACGCATGTATGTTAGTTATTTCTATACTGGTAATTAAAAAAAATGTTCGATGTGACACACAAGTGAGTCTGATTTCATAAAGCTTTCTATTCTGAGACGTTTAGTTTCGTGGTTTAGACATTTAGCGTTCTTGAAAGCCGGCTCCAGTGTCAGCAGCTGTGTAACATTGCTTTTTAATGCTAGTGTCATAAAGTGGTGTCATAAAGTTTTTCGGAACAAACAACTTTATTATATGTAGCTCAACCAATAACGACTGTGGGATTATAAAATAATCTTCAGTAGGGATGGTAATCAGCGGCAGTCACCAACCGATATCACAATATAATCACGATACCTAGGTGCTGATGAGATCACATTTTGCGATTCTGTAAGTATCACCATTTAATAAATATTCAGATTTGTTATAACATTTTCTCTGATGTTGTTACAATTTAAAGACCTTGAGTCTTTTAATAATAAAAAGTTTAGTCATAACTTTGAAAGTTTTATGCCATAGCTTCACAACTTGATTGAACATGAATAATTAAACGTAGACCGTTATCCTTATGTCATGCGTTTTCTCGCTTTAAAGCCAAGCCCAACATTTAAGCATTGCAAACTAACTTTAAATACAAGAGTTTAACATTTAACTTTAAATTAAATTAAACAGACAAAAAAGCTACATTTTCCTGAGAAGCATGTATCTGTCATTAGTTATTGTTTCTAAGCAAACTTGGCAAATAATTTAACCCTGCCACACGGGGATAGCAGTGTTTCAATAGTTTAGAGTGTACTGCCTGTAGGATTATACAGAAACGGTGACATTTTACCTCCTGAAATGCCTTCAAAGTCTTGAGCGCGTGTTGAGAAGTAGTGAGCACTTTGGAAGAGTGCAGTTTCAAACAGGACTAATTAGTGCACATGGTGTTTTGAAATTGGTGTAAGAGTGAGTGAATTAGTCTCGAACCCACTCATTACACAGAGTTTGGAGAAAAAGAGGACAGGTAAGAGGCTATTTAAACCCTTAAAATTGCATTTCTGGAAAATCTTTTTAGAATATTCAGCGTAATTACATTTTGACAGCTTTTCCCAGATATTCTGTATCTTTAAAAATCTGTGTGTCAAAGTTCCTGTAATAGTTTGATTATGATTGCCTTGCGGGTCAATACAGGATTGTTTAATAAAGAATCGTGATGCGGTAAAAGAATGATTTTTTTTCCAGCTCTTTCAGTTTTATCATTCATTTGATTACTTTCGTTTATTTTCCTGCTGAAATTCGTAAATTGAAGCTAAGCGAAATGACATAATGTCTTATGATGTCTAGCTAATGTTTTAAAGATCTCATTTTAGAGTCTTGTAAAATTCTGCCATTGTAACTTAGAGCTTTCTGTCAATTGATCCAAATTTTCTAATTGTTTATTTGTTTACTAACAACATTATAAACCACTAATAATGATTATAAGCTGCACGTTTAAAACAAATCTTATTCCCCTGGAGAATATTAATACTATGATTAATATCATAGTGTTACAGGTTAGAGTTTGTTTGTTTGTTTGTATGTGAGAGGGATAACAAATGATGTAAACGAACGATGCATTCAGACTGTGGTGTGAAATTGACAAACGTAGGAGCAAAATAACAGAAAAGGGGTTTGAGCAGACGCTTTGAGGTCAGGTGAAATATGCAAGCGCACGCCTTAAGTCAGCCGAGAGCACGCGTAGGGTGTCTTTAAGAACAAAAGCAGTTCTGATAAACTCACGGGTGTGACGCAAGTAACAGCAGGTCACTAAATGGCGATGCAGAGTGCAAATATACAGCTTTGAGATACTGTGAGATCCGTGAGCGAGTGCGAACACACTTCAGTCCGTGCTCTGTTCATTAAGGTTGAAAAAAAACTGTGAAAAATACCTCAACCTACAAGAGGCTCGTTGGCGAGTCGTCTGTGTTACATAAGAGAGATTTGTTTGGGTTCACGTTTGTAAAAATAAATAAATAAATAAATGAATTAAAGAAATACTGATCATTGCATTTTTTTTTCAATCTTCTCACACATCCCACACCCCAAGCCTGTTTACACCACGGTTGTCATGGGAACCAGTTTCATATTGATCGCACAGATTAATATTATTTTTTTAAAAGTCTCACAAATATACTACTTGAATTATTAACATCTGTACATCTTGTCCTGCTTGCTTTGCTGATTTAGTTTTTATTATTATTTTTTTTTATGTAAGCTAATTTATTTGTAGTCAAGATCAGTCAATAGATGAATAGATGAGTCAATGAATCTGATTTATAGGCCACGTCTCTTAACACACATTAGGAATTTGGTTCTTGCAGTTGGTGCCTAACCTAGTGACAAAACACTATACAACATTCAAGCTCTGTACAGATAAATAAAGATGACTATATACAGAGTATATAAACAGAACAGCAACCTGTGTGAAGTGAGTGTGTGTGGTAGTTCTTTAAAAAACCTTTGTGATGACCTCTTAATGATTTTGTGACAGCTCAAACCTGAAGCTACTGTACACTAGTCTGAAATTGTGATTATTTTGAATGTGTTTTAAATTTTGTCTTGAATAACATCGAGAAAACATGTTAACTACGTAAGTTAATTACGATCCCATGGTCTCATTCATCTCTTACCAGGTTTACACGTTTTACTTCCCTGATGTCAAGGTTTTCTTATCAGGAAAGTAACAACTGTATCGTTTATTTTTCAGTGACTTAATTTAAAAACTGTTCTATTTTTTTTCCCTTTTGAATCACTTCATATGGAAGCTACCGAATAAAAGCACATAGCTGTAGCTATTTCTCTGCAATGATTGGTGGGATAGAAATTTAAATCGTTATATAAACAAGTACAATTATATAATCGCAGAACTATTGCAATTTATTACAGGTAATATGTTAAAAATGGGGAGAAAATCGATTCGGTTACGTATTGTGATCTTTTGTGTGGCAATTCATGTATTCATGACTTCAAAATTGTTTAAAAAATATTCATTCCTATAAGCTTGCAAATATAATAAATATTAAAGTAATAAATGTTATGAAATGATCTTAGAACTAAAAACAGAACCAAGACTGTTTTTAAAAATTTTTAATTTTATTTTTATAGAAAATCTCAGCTAAACGTTCATGGGAAAAATCACTTATGTTGTAAATTTTGTTGCAAAGTAGAAAATAAAAAGTATTAAATTTTAATGTTTTCCAGCTAAAAAAAAAAAAACAATTATAAAAATTAGCATTTGTTATAGGAGCAAATTGAAAGCATTTTTGTCCTCTGATATCTGATCTCTAATGCTTTTTAAAAAATATATCTTTTGCTGGAGTAAAACCAAGATAACTCCTGTGTGCATCTCTAATGCATATTAATAGATTGTGGGATATTTAAAGTCGGTCTATAGAATGTATAGATGACCTTAGGCTCAGTACACTGAGCATTAAAATGTCTTAATCTTTTTTTTTAAATTCTGCATGGATATAAATGTATGATTATAAATGTTTTGGGGTATTTCTGTGGTGGATTGTGTAAATGTATTATTATCAAAACACCTGCCAAATTCACGTCTGTAGGTCTGGTTAGAGAATTGGTTTGTTTATTACAGCCTTATGTAAAGGCCACCTTATGGATCTCCAGACAAAAGCTCTTAAAAAAACTTTATTTTTTTATTTAAATGTCCACATTTGCTTTCAAAGCTACAGACAGTGAAACAGAGCATTTGAAGCAGGAGTGACTAAAATTAAGGATGAACTGTTTAAAGGTATCATATTATACTCAACAAAGCCTGGTTAATTAATAATAAGATACCGGAGTTCGTATTTAGCTTTAGAAGAGCCTATAAACCTCTGACAGCAGGAGGGTGTAGGGTGTGTGTGTTTGTGTGTGTGTTTGGATATCTGTAACAGATTTCTGTCTGTAAGTTGTTTGTGCGTTCGGAAGTGTGTTCTTTAAAACTATTTACCTGGCTGAGTGAAAAGTGATCTTCTTCCCCCAGAGGTTTCAACTGTCTTACTAATTGACGAAGGAAGTGTGGAGGAAGAAATAAGAGCTCTGGACCAGTGTATTCATCTCACACACTCACACTCACACACACACACACACACACACACACACACACACACACAATGCCATTGATTACACTAACTGAAAGCGCAGCTTTGTCTAGAGAACAATCATAAAAATGAATACGACTATGAAGAAAATAAATAGTAATCTGTCGCTTTGTCACTTCTTAGTGTGATCGTACCTTAAGGAGTATAATATAGAAGCTTTGTACAAGTTTAGGTTTGATTAATATAGAATCTTTTGCACCTGACGTCTGGACAGCTGGATGCCGGTGCCAAAATCCACATACAAAACCAGTCACGGGTGCACTTTTAGAAAGAAAACACGTCTAATAACGTTATGTCTTCCGAATTCCATCAACGAAAAAACATTTAAATGGTTAAACGTACTTCTGCTGTCCGCCGTTGTGACCAACGTCATGGTAGTCACATGTCTGCAAAAGGTCTGTAGATAGCGATGTATTAAAGCTGTTCTCAGATCAGGGTTATTGCTATTCTAACAGGACTGCATAGGAATTTGCCTGAGTTTGAAATCACAGTTATTCAACCTGATCATTTAATTGCGTTTTATTATTACTTTGTTGTTTAAATCAAATGATGGTACACTTTTTATTTCATTTTATTTCTGTATATGTCTGTATAAGCTTTTTTTTTATTCAAATGAAAGACGAACGTACTTGGGTTTCATTCACGCTCAGATCTGTTTTTTGTTTTTTCATAGAAGTCTGAACACCACAAATAATATTTGAATCTGATGTTTTCATTTCTGATTTTCACTTGCTTGCATGTGTAGTTATAAATCAGATACAGGTATGTTTCTTTTTTCTTTTTTTGTCTTTTTTTTTGCAGCATGACCATGTGAATTCATGCAGTTTTATATTTTTTTATTTTTAGTTAATCCAACTCAACAGTCATCATAATTGTGTGCTACTAAAAATAGAGGATAATGGTAAAAAAAAAGGATTTCTGGCTGTAGAAAAAAAAGGAAATACGTGGACAAAAAAACACATCATTTTTGTACCATGATATTTATTTTTTAACTTTTTTTTTTTTGCACAAGCAGCTATTTATTTATTTATTTATTGCGATAACTGACTTCAGTTTTTTGCAGGCTTTGTATTTGTGGGAGTGTGTGTTAAAAAACTGTACCTAAATTTGTTCTAAATATAGAATTTGCTCTGTCTGCTCATGTCATCTCTTGGGATTTTATTAAGCACAAAAATGTATTCCACACCCAGACATATGCATACACACACACACACACACACACACACACACACACACACACACACACACACACACACACACACACACCCGAATTGCACATTGTGAGTGTATGGCTGAGTGTGCAGAAAGAACAGTGCAGTGGAGGAAAGAGAGAAGATAAATAAACCAACCCAGGCTAAACCAATCTCATAATTATTCCACACGATATGAAATGACAAATTTAACTACCAAGACAATAAAATAAAGCCATGAGAATTTGTATTTATGGGAAACTAAGCTGTGCCATAAATGAATTGTTTGCCTAAAAGTTTAGAGTATCAAGCGATCACAGAAATGCAGATGAGCCACATCTGAACCTAAGTTGGCCTGATATTTGGATTTGTTCCTTACCTAATTTATTTATTTTTCCTCCATAGGGGAGCGTTTTCAGTGGTGAGGCGATGTGTGAAGCTGTGCACAGGCCAAGAGTACGCTGCCAAAATCATCAACACCAAAAAACTATCGGCCAGAGGTGAGGAAATGCCTTTCTGATCTCACTTCCTGTGCAGAGTCATGCTGATGATCATTAAACAATCAGTGTAATCATCATTAGGAGCTGTGCCAGAAACCCATGTTTCGTAAAAAAGCTCTGCATCAATAATATGTCTGAATCTTTTTCCTGTTAATACAGGACAGGCTTTTAATATTTTATGGCTCAACAGTACTGCCCTGTCCTGTGTTCATTACTCATTTTAAAGCACATGCACTGTACAAGGAGATTGTATTATCATATATTATGTCCAAATAAAAATATAAAAAATCAACTAAGAGTATAAATATATTTAAAATAGAATGCATAAAAAGTTTTTTTTTATATCATGCATAGATATTTTGTACTTTTTTAGACAGCTTACTTATGTGAGACAGCAAGCTGTTGAACTAACCAAAGATTTTATAAACACCCTGTGGCGTCAGAGCCTTTCTGTATCCGAGAGTTAAAACCTCTAAATTGTTAAATCCTGTAACTGATAATATATATTTTTTAATTATCTTAAAAATTTGCAGCAAGTAACTGTTTTGGCAAACGCATAACCTCACTTTGTAGTTCTGCTCAACTTCGCTAACCTGGTATTTGCAAACCTCTTACCAGCTGACAGATTTCTTTCAGTGTCCTGTATCTACCGGCATGCCGTCCAGCGCTAGCCGTCAGTCGCATGTGTTTCCACAGTAAGAGTTATTGCCAAGGCCGAGGCCGAATTCCATGGCAGCGAGACAGACTCCGGCCTGCACCTGCTCCACAGAGAGCAGTTTTCTGATGGCATCCTGCACGAGAGGAGTGTAGCTATGTCATCCTGCCTGTAAACCGAATCGGGCAGCTGCTCAGCCAGGTGTTGCTGAGCGTTGCTGACGGCTTACGTAGGTCATTGCGGCGGACCAGTACATTGCTCTTAAGATTTTGCTGTGCAGCAATTTGGAAAACCTTTTAGGAGAATAAAAAAAGGTGGGCCGGTGTCACGTGGTGAGGATAGTATGAGCTAGATAACATGTTTTTAAAAAAAAAATTTTTTTATAAGGCATAGCCATGCCATAAGCCATGCCTAGAGCCCAGAAATGTATTTACTTGTGGCCATGAATTGTGTAACGTACCCTCCCCTGACTTAATATATTGTCACTATGTCATAATTAACACTTGGCCTCTGGTTAATTATTAAGCGGGAACGTGTGACAACTGAGAATCTGCAATGCCAATGACTCCAGAGTGTCTTTATGCATCATTCCTGGAGCGAAGTGTAAAATCACCTTCATGCTTTGGTTCCTCTACTGACGATATTTCTCTCTCTGTCATTTTAAAATACAAATCGTTTCAGATCACCAAATGAGGCTTGAGAAATTTTTACGATACGTTTTTTACGATATAACTTCAATGTATGAAGGGTTCATTTGCAAAAAGAGATAAACACCATTCTTTAAAAAAAAAGTGAAATGACTGGAGTGTATAATTCTTTACATGACACATTCTGAATCCTAAATCAGATGAATTATTTCTGCTTATTCAAAACAACCCCACACCACAACATTTTCATGTACATCAGCAGGAGTACAACGTGACACAGTGGTGTGGTGTGATGTCGCTCAACAAAAAACATAGATAATGTGATTGTATTAATTTACCAAGAGTTTCTTTTCAATGTTTATCAGCAGCTTATTGTTTATTTAATATTGTGGAACATCTCATGGAAGGTAGTTGTCATTTTAGAGACAGACATTACATCATCATTACTCTCGAAATTACTGAGGCAAAAAAACACCAACCCACATATTAGCAATAAACCAGAAACTTCAAAACATTCCTTGATCCGGAAGATGTAACTGTGGAGGAGAACTGAAAGCATCACAATATCTTGTGCATATTATAGATATATAATTTTTTTCTCAGCCTACAGCACATTGTTTTAACCTGTTTGTTATTAGCTTTAGTTATTGTGGATTGTCTCCCTGTTAATGAGCTGTTACTATAGAAACAATAATGCATAAGAACAAAGACATTAATACTAACCTACCATTTAAATGACGGCCACACTTATCATGCTGTTCTGGAAAATGAATGCATATTTTCAGACTAGAGAATGCTGCAGTATAACAAGAATATGGCCAAAAAATTGAGTTTTTGAGTACAATGTAAAGTATAGCGTTTAATACTATTGGTATACACGCACAACCTCGTTTTTTTTTTTTCATTTGTTCTGTTAATAGTTGTAAGAACTGGATCAGCATTAACTATTTTTTATTTTTATATTTTATATATAACACATTAGGGATGAGAATCACCAGTCACCACTGTACTATATATTACCATATATTACATATATTACGATAACTATGTATTGATTCGATTTATATTACGATCACGATTTTGTAAATATCCCGATCCTCTCTCTCTCTCTCTATATATATATATATAAATTTTTTATTTTTATTTTTTTTTTAAATATAGTAAATATAGCCTGTTCCTTACAAAATAATTTTTCTCACTTAAAAACCAAACGTACCATTTCAACAACACAAACTTATCTTCAAATACAAAAGTTTAATATTTACCTTGAAATTAAATGAAACAAAAAGCTGCATTTGTACTGAGCAATAAATGTATCTCTATATAATCTGCTATAATTATTATTTCTAAACAAACGTGGCAAATAATTCATTCTACCTCACAGGATGCCAGTATGCCATCGGGGTTATTATTCCACCAAATACTGATTTCTTAATGTTATTAAGCCAAAGCTTTAACAAAGTTTGTTTACAAATGATTTGCATTTTGTTTTATCTGCGTTATTAAAGCACTGCAAATACTGCATGATCTTGGGTTATTTTGATGTGTTGTGATGTCATCATTTCCTTTAAATATGCACTATAAATAGGAATAGTTTAATTATATTTTAAACATAGGAGAAATATTGTCAGCAGTTCACAAAAAAATTTAACAAAACTTACC
>JAOVVB010000029.1:5674668-5684772 GCA_028570985.1 Heterobranchus longifilis | reverse complement strand
CCCCCCCCCCCCCCCCCCAAGTGAGTGAAAATGGGGAAGGTGTATGAAATATGGCATTAATTGAATCGTGTATGTATGGGTGTGTGTTGCTGTGTTGCTTTCTACAGTTTGTGTGCAGATGTTTGCATGTCTAGTGTACCTGCCAGTCTGTGTTCAGTATTTGTGTTTGTGTGTGTGTGTATGTGATGTAAAAGTATTACAAATTTTCCTCGCTCTCCCATCCAGCCAGAAAACCTGCTCCTGGCCAGCAAGTGTAAGAACGCTGCTGTGAAGCTGGCTGATTTCGGTCTGGCGATCGAGGTGCAGGGAGACCAGCAGGCGTGGTTTGGTATGCGACTGGACCCCAGTGTCATCTCACCTTCTAAAAGCCTGTTTAGTTATTTGTGACCAACTTAAATCAACTCCTGTCTTCCGTGCCTATTAGTTCTGTCATTCTTTTTCAACTGAGCTTGGCCTGAATTCTATACAGAAGAGAGTTATAAAAAACTTTGACCCAGATTCCAGAGCAGATAATTCTTAACTAGTATGAAGCACCTGCGGATTGTATTGTAAGGCGTGTTTGAAATTATCTCTAGAAAGACTCAAATGCGAGGGGAGTTCAAGTCGAACCAGGAATTGTAATGAAATTTCGTGCAAATGAAGGTGAGAACAGTACCGTGATGAGACTCTTCGCCTCAGTAAAGCATTCAAATGGTGCAAACATTTTAAAGAAGGACGTACCTCTGCTCACTGAAGCTCCTTTCCGTCAATATTCAGAGAATGGAATCTCTGATCCTTGAAAATTGACAAATAACTTTTCTGCACACACAATCATTCACCAACAACACTTGCACATCACAGGAACTCAGCTGTTAGTTAGTGCCACATCTTTCGTACAGTCCTGACTTCGCCCCAAGCCGTTTCCACATGTTTGGAGTAATAAAGGAGTTCCTGGGAGGCCAGCGTTTCAGACATGAAGCAGGAAGTACTGAGACAACTTTCCACTTTGATTATATCCAAGCACTAGTGAAACTCTGGGATAAACGCATTATTGTAGCAGGGGAATATATAGTGAAATTAAGAGATACATGTTATTCTTATGTTATTCAGAAGTCCTAGTTTGACTTGAGCGTCCCTTTTATTTTTTAACTGCACATGTGAAATATTGCACAGGTCATTAGCATAAAAGGATTATGGTGTTTCTGATTTGCTGAAGCTGACCTATCTTGATCATGCATTACAAAGACATTTTTATTTTCGTATGTGTTGGTTAATAGCATTAAAGCGCGTGTTTTATTTGCAGGATTTGCCGGAACACCAGGGTATCTGTCCCCTGAGGTGTTGAGGAAGGAGGCGTATGGAAAACCTGTGGACATCTGGGCCTGTGGTAAACACATTCTCAAAAACGCAGACATTTGAAAGACATACAGAGCAACACGGATGTCTTGCAAGTTTGTGTGTATATGTATGTATGTGTCAGGTGTGATCCTCTACATTCTGCTGGTTGGTTATCCTCCATTCTGGGATGAGGACCAGCACAAACTCTACCAGCAGATTAAAGCTGGGGCTTATGATGTAAGTCACACTGTTTCCTCTTCATCCTCCCTCCATGTTTTCTTCTGCTTAAAATCTGTCTGAAATTGTATCCTAGTTAGCAATGGATCACTCACTAACCTTGGCCAGATTATTATCTTATTATTATTATCATTATTATTATTATTATTATTATTATAAGTTATGGGCTATGATGGGGTGGATGACAATGTAATATCACTATCATGAAAAGCAGTTACAGTAATTTATATTTATTTATTTATTGGATATATTGCGATTTATTTATTAATTTGTTTGTAAAAAACTGGAACCTGTCTTAAGTTAGCTGATTTGATGTTACATTTTGTACTAATCTTTTAGTTTGTTTATATTCAGCATAAAAATGTTTTTAGCAGACATTAAATCATGTGTCATTGAACAGATCTTTTATTAAAGCAAAATTACTCAATATCAGTATCACTAGTTATTTATTTATGTATTTATTTATTCCCTTATTGCAAAACTACTTCTGATCTGTTTTCACAAAATGTATAAAGAAATGCTTTTGAGAATTTTGCTGTGATATTTGCAACATAACTCCCACCTCCAGTACTAGTTAGGATAGGGTTATGTTAGATATTATAAAAATAATATTGTATGATGTATATGTACAGGAAGTGAAATCCAATCAAGTAAAACAAATGTGAAATGCACGTTTACAAAAGGAAAAAAAACCATAAGCTATAAGAGGTTCAAAGTAGAAAAGCTATAACCATTTTTTCCTGTTTCATGTGGTTTGTTTCAGGTGTTTTTTTTAATCTAAATTTAGTAAAAGTGCTGTTAAATAGTTGTACCGTTCTTAAAAAAAAAAGAAAAAAGATGTTGACACTGGTTGTAGATTACTCTTTTTCATCATTATGAGTGTGTGTGAGTGTGTTTGACGTTCTTAGTTGTTTTTGGCTAGTTTCCCTCTCCAGAGTGGGACACAGTCACCCCTGAAGCCAAAAATCTCATCAACCAGATGTTGACCATCAATCCAGCCAAGAGAATCACAGCACAGGAGGCTCTTAAACACCCATGGGTCTGTGTAAGTACACACACTATGCATAGGAGATACACTTTATGTACTAGTGTGTCATCTACAGTAGGTGAAACAATTATGCACAGTCGTGTAGATGTCAACACTTAGTTCTTATTATCTGTCTCCTTAGCAACGCTCTACAGTGGCCTCCATGATGCACAGACAAGAGACAGTGGAGTGCCTGAAGAAGTTCAACGCCAGGAGGAAACTCAAGGTGCGACATACACTCAAGGCTGTCTAAAAGAAACAAAAAAATATTACCCAAAAAAGGGGATTTTTTTCCCCCCTCTCTGATATTTATATTGAATTGAGACATAAAAATCCTTGGCTTGAAGTTTGACTGAATCCCAAATCACTTTACATTCACTATACATACTCACTACATAGGGTATAAGGTTTTTATGGCCAGCAGAGCACCATTTGATATTCAGATACAAATAAACAATCTACCATTTTACCTGTTGAAAATGCATGTAGTATTACTTTTGAATGTATTTACGTACGTTTATTCATTTATTTATGCTTAATTAGAAATCATTACATTATGTAAAAACATTGTGATGTTTTTCCCAATTGTCCTATGGCCAAAGTAAACGTACAAGACCTACTTTTATCTTCAAACTGATGAGATTTTTTAAATTTTCCAGAATATTCCAGGTAGATTTAGTGCTGAGGATTTTATAGGATTTTTAGATTTTTCTGGAACTTTCCACAGTAATATGTAAAAAAACAAAATCAAGACTGTATTTGGTTGCTTATACGTGAAAGGGATTAAGGTTACAGTCGCAAATCTCGAAAAACTACTCACTTCAAACATTTTTGTTAGTTTTTTTGTAACTTTAGAATCATTTTACATAGAAAATAGGTCACAAATACAAAATTTGACGGGTAAAATGGCTATTTTCTATCCTTTTACACAATAAGAAATTAAGAAAAAGCACGTAATATCCAGGAAATAAATTTGTTATTAACTATTAATTAAACTTATTTTGCCAAAAAAAAAAAAGAAAAATATATACACTACTCACAAGTTAGGGATATTGTTATTTACATGAGTGTTTTTCCTATTTGCTCTGAATTTGAATGAAATAAGTAAAAGTTCCCTTTGATATTACTAATAATGTATGTGAAGAAACACCATTTTCATTAGTTTAGTATTTATTACCCCAAAGATTTTGACAATAACAGGAATGGCCCCAAATAACAAAAATTGACTGTCAGTAGCGGGTGTTTCCAGCATTTGCCGCGATGACAGCTTGACAGCGACGTCTCATGCTCCTCACTAGCTTCATGATGTTCTGAGGCAATGCGTTCCACTCTTCCACAAGTGCTACACGCAGTTCTGCCAGCTCACGTGGAGGTGGGGTACGATCATCCAGTCTCTGCTTCAACTGGTCCCAGATGTGCTCTATGGGGTTCAGGTCAGGGGACATTGATGGCCATATCATATGAGGCTTCCTGAAGTCGAGCTGTGACAATTCTGCCATGATGTGGTGGAGCATTATCATCCATGAACAGAAAGTTGGGGGTATGAAACCACATTGAAAAAGGTTGTCTTTTGGGATTGGCCCCAATATAGGGCACACCTGTACACAATGAGACCATTACATGGAAAACACAAAATGAGGTGTGTCTATCACCCCAATACAATTTTGCGTCCCTATCCCAAAAATGTCTGAAGTGAAACAAACACCGTATGTATGACATCCACTAAGTCTCTCACAATATTCCTAACTTATTGTGATATATATCAACTGTTCCCTCATCATATATATATTTAAATGCATTTAATATACTTTATGTTCGCACTTAAGGTGGTAAAATGTTGCACTTCCTCTATCATACTACAGGTGTTATAATCTAAACTATTCGCACATCACAGCATCCCATGTGGTAGGAACAAATTATTTGGTTAATTTATTTAAAAATAACAATTTTGGTGGATGGCATACACAAGATACATGCTGCTCAGTAAAATGTAGCTTTTAATTTAAATGTTATGTAAGATCACTTAAGTTACAATTAAAACTCTTGCATTTAAAGTTATGTTGTATTGTTTTACTATTAATTGTATAACTAATTTTTATAAGGAATGGGCATTTAATTAATTATGTTCGATTTCAGTTGGGAAGGTGTTGAATTAAGCTGTAAGGGTATAAAAGCTTTAGAGATCTTTTTTAGTGTTTTAAGATTTTATTTTAATTACTAAAACATAATACTTACAGAATCTTGATGCAAATTGGCACCTAGGTATCGTGGCAGTGAACAGTTTGGGGTCACTTTCTAACTCCATAGTCGTTTCTGATTTTTATTTCTTTCTACATTGTAAAACAATGCTGAAGGCATCCAAAATATGCATTAATCTCCCTTGAACAGTTGATATTGAGATGTATCTGCTACTCATGATCTGTAAAGCTTTCATAACAGCTCTAATCTGAGGTGCTGTGTGCTGTAAAAAGGTGATTTTTGAGGCTGGTAACACTAAATGAATGGTAAGTTTTGGTCTTGCTTTCCTGAGATGATCTATGTATCATGATGTATGTATATATGTACAGTATATATATATATATATATATATATATATATATATATATATATACACTGTACATACAAGATCAAAGAAGGATTTACAGTATAGAAATGTCCATCTTAGGAAAAATGATCTTTCATAGTAAATATTCAAGTACTAGTAGAATACTGGATTTTTTGTTTTATTCTCACGTAAGCTGCAATCATCAAAAAAAAAAGGCTTGAAATAGTTCACTTTGCTTGTTATGAAATATAAAACAAAAAGTAAAGCATGCATTGTACATGATTGGCCAAAATTGACTGTTTGTCTGAAAAAGTGTGAGAAAGCAGATTACAGCGCAGATATTAAATTAAGTTCGACGCAGCGGTGAATTATAAAACATGCATGCTGAAAGCAGTTTCTACTGAACAGATTCATATATTGGATTTGGACTTCAAAACACTGGCATAAATTTTTAACTATTTTTCTCTCAGTTTAGTGGGATTTATTGTCCTCATGGCTAGCAAACCTCGACAGAAAGCCTAATTTATCAGTGTTTGGCAAAAAGCAAACATTGCAGTATGTTGGAGGGTAGGGGTGTTTGAAAAATGGGTGTGTTGGAGCGTTAAAAGTTTCTGTAATTGTATCTGTAGCTTTTGGAACAGATCCTAAAATTCACATTTATACTTGGTTTGAAATCATAAGCAGGTTTGATCTATGCCATCTTTTTCTGAATTAAATGTATCCACTAGGACAGCAAAAAGTAAGAATATTACTTACTGTCATATTATAAAGAATATTACGCTGCTTACATTTCCTAATTACAGCTGATTATAGCGAGTGTTGACTAGACCTACTGTATATCTATAAATGTAAGGCTCTTTTTATAATCCCAGGCATACAGGTAATATTTTTGTTCACATCTTCTTGCAATATTATTATTATTATTATTATTATTATTTTCTTTTCTGGTACTTATTTCTGAATAGTTAATCTAACACATATAGCACAGATTATTATTGTACACATACTATTTATGAACATAATTATGCTTCAATTAGCATCAGCATTCATGTTAGTAAAAAATCAACTGATTCTTTAATACAATACCTTATTTAACCAGTTCAGATGTCAAATTAATGTGAGCTATAGTGCCATTTTATTGGCTACCTGCTGCAATGGTGAGACACCAGTCAGAAACACCACTTTTCTCCCCATTTCTGATTAAAGCCAGCTAGCTACAGTCAGGCCTGGGAGGCATGGCAGCCTGTTATAGTACCGAAATAGAGGAGGAGAAAAAGCCGGGTGATAAGTTAAAGTAAACTGTCACTTTCCGTCTACTTCCAGCAACTTATTTTAGCAATTTTCATTCAAACCTACTACTCTCTGGTATTCACTCACAATGCCTGAGTGTGTCTGGCTTATCAATAATAATCATGCATATCATGCAGTTTATCTATTTTTCCTCACCTCCCCCTGAAATCACTTTGTGTAATGGCTGTTTTCATTAATTAATGTGCTCTTATTTTGTCTTTTGTGTGGAGAATAAAATCCTCCAGGTGACATAACTTTTTCCCAAGTCTTGATGGACAACTCTAGTTTCAACTCGATTTGTGGCGAGCTTTTTAAAATACGGAACGAAACAAAAATGTGCTTATTTGTATTCGTACTTGTATATATTAAGATCACATTACCTGTTCAGTCTGAATAATGTATTTGTAATCAGTCTATATTTGTACAATACTGTGCAGAAGTCTTAGGCACATGCAAATAAAAGCTGTAAAGCAACGATGCCTTCAATTATGTACATACATTTATATACATAAAATTAAACCTGGCATGATGACATGTTGAGGACTCTTTAGTGTCAGGTACAATTTGTGCAGTTTTATAAAAAAAATTAGCTACTGCTTCTTTATTGCATACAGTACAAAGCAGCAGCTTCCATTTTCTTTTTCCTGAAAAGTAGTCGCTTATGTAATATGCTGTTTTCTTTTTTTGGCATAGAACTATTTTTCTGTAACTTTTAATTTTGTGATGGAATGCTGATGTTTGAAAATCAGATGTGTTTTTATACTGACTTAATAATAAAGTCATAAAAAAATCAATAACAAAGTTTGTACAAAAAAATACAGTGTGCCTAAGACTTTTGCATAGTACTGTACTTTATACATAGTGCAGCATCCACAAGTGTGCAGTCTAGTAGGCATTTGTAATTTGTAACCTAATTATACTCTTTTTTTTATCTTTTTGTTTGGCATAAAAAAAAAAAGTTGAGCTTGGACAGGGTCTAGGACATTATGGACAGGGCCTAAAACAGTATGAACAGCGCCTAAGAAAGTGTGGACAAGGCCTGAAAGAGTACAGACATGGCCTACAGTATGGTTACAGTATAGACAGAGCCTGAGCTGGTTAGGGTCAGGGACAATATTGACAAAGCCTGAGCCAGTATGGACAGGACCTGGGACAGTATAAAAAAAGTCTGAGCTAGTATAGACAGAGCCTGGGACAATATGGACAGAGCCTGAGACAATATGGAGAGAGCCTGGGACAGGATGGACAGTGTATGGGACAGGAGGGACATGGCCTGAGACAGTATGGACAGAGCCTGAGACAGGAATGGACAGGGCCTGGGACAATATGGACAGGGCGTGGAACACAATTGAACAAAGCCTGGGACAATATAGACAGGGTCTGGGACAGAATGTACATTACAGGTCTTGGGACAGGCTTAATCCTGAATTTCAACACTAGAGCACAAATTACACTCTCAAGCACTTTTATTCAGAACATAACCATGGATACAGTATGTCCTTATGTAACCCGATAATGTTATCGCACTAAGGATATTACTAAAGCATTTCTTTTCATTAAATAATATCAAATGCCACAAAAGCAATTTTAGGCAACACTACTGGGATGTGATCCAAAAGTAGTACTTACATTTTTTTTGTGTTCGAGAAAATTACATAACTAATTGAATACAAGGAGCAATACTTAAATAGGATACCGCATACAGTAGAACTAACTAAAATGATTTGTGTGTGTGTGTGTGTGTGTGTGTGTACATGAGTGTGTGAGAACTTGCAACCTGAAGACGTGGATTAATAGTGAAGCTTCCCGCTGTAGGGTTCATGCAGGACACGTACTGCACGTTGTGTATTTCCTTTAACTGCAGTTTGCTTCTATCGTACCTGTGGAAACATGACACACACACACACACACACACAATCTCACTCACTCTCTCAGCATGCACAGCATGGATTTGCCCAAATCCACTGACAGATTTACTGACCTCAGCTATTTTTCTCCATTTGAAATCTAACAAACCCCAGACACACAGAGTTTGCACTCCTTTCACTCTTCTCTGCAAATAAAACCTGCCATAATTGTCACCCATTTGCTCAATCCGATACAATTTAGAATTTACTTAGCAAATACCACATACTGTAACAATCTCAGCCAGAATAACACCCTGATTGCGTACATCATAGCAATTACCCGCTAATTGACATCCGCACCCACGTAGGCAAGGCTCGGGGGCAAAGATATTCTTAGCAGCTCTGACTCATAAATTTGTTTATTTGAGCGTCTATAATTCGGCTCCAACACATTGGTTAATAATTCAGAAGCCAGGCTTAGAGCAGGCAATCCAGACCTGCTGCCTGTTAATATTAATAATGCTAAATAAGCAAAGTGGAAAAGTTTGGATTACCAATGATTGTAGTCCATGTGTTGGCGGATTAGTGTGTGAGGTTGCACCGTGCCGTAGGCATCCACCTCTGGCATGTTCAAGTCGTCAATAAAATAGATGAGCCTCTTGCTTCCTGGTGGGCCGTAGTTCCTTCCTGCTTTCTTCTCTAAAGGTTTCTCCAAGACGGCTAGTGCAAGCACATTGAAAGCGAACAATTAATCTAGCCTTGTTTTTTTTTTTTTTTTCCATTTGTATTTTTTTTCTATGTCAAATCTGTTTGCGTTATTGCATATGCAAAGAAGACAAACACAGCTAATGAACCGTCCGTCTGCTGCAATCTTGCGAGGATGAGATTTCAGCAGCAAAATATTAATATCAAACAATTACCCCAGCAAATCATATCAGACTCAGCACTGCACTTCATTTCTGAAGTGCATGCCTTTTTTTTTTCTTAGAATGCTCTGTTATTTTCATTATCAAGAGATAAACGTTCTTTGGGATCTCTGGCGTGGACGAGATGCGCTGAGGAAGCAGCAGGGACACATGATTGCACACACCACACAGCAGATTGACGAGGCAGGGGAGGACAAGAGCACAAAAAAGCAGATGACGCTCGGGGAAATCGCCGCTCATGTCACGGTTTAAAGCGTCCCACCTACCATCAAGCTCGAGCTAAAACCACTTTGTTGTTGTCGTTATAGAGATTTATGCAATCCCTATGAAATAAACATGCTCTTCTGTTTCATACTCGTACCTTGCAGCATGGCTGATGTGGTGTAGTAGTTGAAAGGGACATTTTTGATGGTGTATTTTTCAGGGTCTAAGAAGCCAAGTTTGCCACCCACGAGAACAGATTTGCCGGTGCCAGCATTTCCTACAAGCATCACAGGCCGCCTTCTTTCCAAAAGACGATCCATAAAGTAGCTCACACGAATGGTCTCTGTGGTGTGAACCAGACATGCCTATGGAGCAGAAAGGTCCATTAAAAACATACGGCATAATAAACTATATCATAAACTAGCTACTGCTTCACTGGAAACATTTAATAACAGATCACTGCATAAAATATAGTTATATGTAAAATAAAAATGTATCTTATATGATCCAGTCTCTAGTTGTAGAATTTTATATAATAACTTTTACAAAAGAAAAATATATCATGTTCAAACAGGCTTTTGTATTCCCTTATTAAAAAATATTTTATGCTGAGCTGCGAGCCACAAATGCACCGCTGTCTTCACTTCTTCATCAGAAGTGAATCTTCACCTGCGTAGATCTGCTTTCAGGGGACCAAAAAAACAGAGTTAA
>JAOVVB010000029.1:5602296-5619624 GCA_028570985.1 Heterobranchus longifilis | reverse complement strand
TTGTAGTAGCCTTAATGTGGGAGCCCCCTAGTGACGGGGAGGAATTGGACACGACTAGATTGGGGAGAAAATCGGGGAAAAATAATTGGACAGGACTAAATTTATAAAAAAAAATAAAAAAAAGAAGTGAATCACCATCCTCATAGGGCTGCTTTCAGGGGACCAAAGAGGTGAAAGGCTGATGGAGCGAGATCAGGACTACAGGGAGGATGGTTTAACACCTCAAAACAAGATTTTTGAGTGTCGACAGTGTGGGCAGAAGTTTTAGGTCGTGCATTGTCATCGGATGTGGACGGGCATCTGGCTCTTTCTTGATGGCCAACACTTGTGCGACCTTACTTGAACTTCTTTATCCATTAATACATACTTCTTCGCGACAAAACACCTTCTCCATACCCTCTTAGACCGCAAAAAAGAATCGCTGCAGGATGCTCTTCTTTCCTGCAAATCACAAGTGGTTCAGTTTCAAATGAGCTAAATAATGTAACACGTTCAGCAGTGACTGGGGAGACAGTAGCCTTGAACAGGAAGCGCTGATAACAGAAGTTTTAAAATTACCAGAATGCAGATAATTTTTGACTCACCCTCATGTGTTTGTGTATACATATCCCAGATTTTCAAACATTCGAGTTACGAATTTCCGCAGACAAGAAAACCGCGGTTCTACGAACATTCATGGAGGCGAACACATCACAGAAGTAGCTCACGTGTGTTGTAGAAAAAGTAGACACTGCAGTGCACCAGATACCAAAATTTACAATTATATACAGTATTTTCAGTTTATTAGTGAATGTGTAAAATGTCTAAAGTCCGGTATATTGTATGTGTGTAGGTTGGGGGGGGGTGAGAAATGAATCGGCCACACCAGTTTCAATGAATCAGTCTGGGAGCACGATGATAGAAAATGTCTGTCCTGTAAATCTGTCCTGATGGTGAATCATCCTAATTTTGGAAAATCCTCAACAAAACAGTTTACAGTCCAATACAGCTCTAAAACAAAATGATGTCCGGGATTTCCCTTGCAACTTAAAGGTGCAGAAACAACACTGTTACATTTGACGTGTGTGAGATTCATTTCCTTAGGTGCAGTTACGCTTTTTGGCCACATGATGGCAGTGTGGGGAAAGGGTGACAGAGGTCTAGTCAAGCGAATTGGTATGCTTTACATTGTATATTAGTGTCAAAGGCGTACTTGTCTAAGACTCACTTTGTCAGACTTAAGAACATATCCGACTTATGAACATGCTCCCGGAATGGAACTTGTTTGTAAGTTGGGTATATATTTTTTATTGTATTGGAGCCAAACTCCCCAAACATACGAAGTCTGCTGTAATGTACAGAAATCCTACGCCGTTGCACTCTTTCGGAGAAAATGAGGATTTGATGGATTTATTGAATTATGCCTAACTGCTCAGACTAATTTTTGTATCATTTGTCACAGAGCTCTGTCAGACTTCCTGCCTCCACTGCTCCAGCTAGCAGCTAGCCCGGTATATGGCGTGCGAGCAATGTCAGCCCAATCCCTGGTTGCTATGATACCACCTACAGAGTATGTGGCAAGAGTCCTGAAAATAGTGGAGGAGCTGCCCGAGAAGCCGAGTAGCCCGAGCTGTCACAACCGCGTGCATGGCCAACTCCTACAGATAAAGGCCATCCTGACCAGAGTCCTTCACGCTGACAAGTGAGAAGCCTGCAAATGGAGGTTTTGGAATGGAAAAAATTAAAGAAAAAAAATTAAAGAGAGCTTGATTTTTATTTATTTTTTCACCAGTGCAGTTCATCTTCTGCCCACGCACTAGTTACGTAACTGTATCTATTTCACTTTGCCAGTGTCAGTTCCGAGTGCCAAATCTAAAGACGAGTATTGTGTTCATATCTCTAGTCCTCACCCATCCTCTCTATGTGGAGTGGTGGATGCGATGGAGGCCCGGCTTTGGCTGGCGTCCCACGAGCAGAGGTGCCCTTTGGTGCGCCAGGCGTATGTTTCCGTGCTGAGGCTGCTGAGAAAGAAGTGCACGAGGGCTTTCCTTACGAACCTCGGCACTCTGCTGATGAAGGAGCTCCATCGGACGCCACACGCTTTAGAGGTGCAGACATGTCTTGGTTTTGCCTTCAGAGAGGATATGAAGGTTTATGAGCTCGCCTAGATTCCAGCAAGATTATTCATAACAGGAAAGGTGGTCTTAGGCAAGAGCAGACATTTCTAATATGGTCCAGGATTTATCTTAAAAGCTTGACATCTCTTAAGTGTCTTTGCCAAAGACATTCTTTAAACGCATTAATGCTCACTGCATGTGCTATAAGTGCTTAAACACCCTTAGTGCATTATAGCCGTAATCGATAAGTCACATTCAGACTTGTATAATTTTTTAGATGAGGATAACGGAAGCATCAATTTAAAACACTTTTCACACATTAACCAAAAAAAACCCCTAAAAAGTAGAGCAGTTAAAAGTGAACAGTTTTTGCCTTTGAATGTATAAAAATTGGATGCTCATTTGTTTAAGGCTTAAATTTGTTTAACATTTCTGTTCAGCTTGGCTCCGCCTCCTTCCGCCGCAGTGCGGTGCACTACCTGTGCGACGATCCTGACTGGGCATGTCGGGTGTGGCCTCACCTGTCCGGTGGGAGTGCGGTTACTCGTCTCGCTATGGTCACGTGGATAAAAGAGGGGCGGGGCTGGAGAAAAAGCCACCTACAGCACGAGCTGGAAAAAGCACTCCAGGTAAATAAATAACCTCTAGCTTCATCTTTGCAGATTTTATAGCTCAATGCGACTTAACTTTCACGGATTCCATATAAGAACATCCTGCTGTTGGAAAATATCTGGGTAGCTCAGTCTTTAAGACATTGGACTAGCGATCAGAAGGTCCTAGGTTCAAACCACAGCACCACCAAGTTGCCACTGTTGTCCCCTTGAGCACGGCCCTTTTACCCTCAACCACTCAGATGTTACAATGAGATAGAATGTACGCCGATCTTGATAAGGGCGTCTGCCAAATGGCGTAAAAACAATTCGCTATCAGGGTTGTACATTGCACTGGGCTGCTGCATCACTGATTATTTTCTTCCAACAGCAAACCCTGTCATGTTTTTATTCCGCACTTATCGAAGTGGGATTTAGGCCAGATGGATATCATTTGATTTTGGCAAAGCCTTAACTCTTTTGGCATGCACCATGTTGCTTCTGTTTATTATTTAACACACACAATGAAAGGAAATTAGGAATGCCGCTGACCATTGATATGCAGCTCATGTTCTTGCTTGATTAGGGAACGTGGGCGCAGCTATTGTGTTCTCGGATTAGTCACGATTTTCCGTTCTCGACACATTATTACCCGACTTAATGGTAAAGTCATCTTTTACCTGAATTCAGCTCCGTATTTTACTTAGTACTTCAGAATAAAACCTGAAAGGGTAGCGGTCTATCTCGCGCCACAGCATTTCCATCTTTTATGTATGTCATGAAAGGGCTATTCGTGTTGCACCTGTTTTCGGGGGTAGTGCTGACTGAGCGGCTGAGATTCCACGCTGTTGATCAGAAGGTCGTAAGTTCAAATTCCATCACCATCTGCCACTGGTCCGTGAGCAAGACCCTTAAGCATTATTTCGTACTTTTTTTTTTTTTTTTCTGTCTCTGGTTATAAATTTCCTTGGATGAACTCAACTCAAATCATCAAAGCTTTTAAATAGACAAGGACTGATTATATTTGCTGCCGTAGATTTGTGTATGATTGAAAACATCCTGCACTAGTGCTGCACTGAGATCAGTATGTCACCGTGGTTTTCATAGACTGGATCAGCTGATTTCATACCATCTCTGAATCCCAATCAGGAGCGGTTAATAACGATGTATATACGTACTCCGTGCAGGTCAATCTGAAGGAGGCGCTCTTGGATCAGGATGTTGAGTACAAGGGAGCGTACTTATCAGCACTGGTGGAAGTCATGACCCCGGATGTGTTGAGTCAAACCCAGCCTCAGCGCCTCTTATTCGAGCTTGAAGAGGCAGAGCTGCACAAGTGTGTGCATCTTCTGTTGGAGGATCTGGAAGAGAGCAGAGGAGGGCCAGAGTTCCTTTCTCAGACCCTGTGTGCTTTGTCTCTGCTGCTTTCTCCAAGGTGATTCATCTAATAACGTTTTCACTTTTATTGAAACGGGTTGAGCGCTGTCCCTCGTTCACCAGTGATCATGAAAATGCATATACTGTAAGACCTGGATTGTCACACTTGTTCAGTATTAGAAGACAGGAGATTCCTCACAAGGGGGCGCAATTAGTCAAGTTGCTTAAATTACATACTTCACACTCCTTTTATTTCTGCTAATGTTGCTGTGTGAATTGTGTTTTCTTTTTTTCTAACAGTGCTAACAAGTTGCTTCTATAAGAAATTCTATAGAAATTTTTGCACATTTTACCTGAAGGGTGCCAATAATTATACTCGTATTCATGTAATGTTGTTACTTGTTTACCTACCTCATTTTTTTCCCCCTTTTTGCCAAGATTAAAATTCAAAAGTTGAGTTGCTACATTAATCTATTGTGCAATTTAATCAATGTTTTGTTGATCGATTCCATTAATTGAATCGGGACAATTAATCAATTCACCCTTAATTGTGAACACTTAATTATTAATTAAGTGTTCTTAATTATTAATTTTTTATTTTATTTACTTAAAAGATAAACTTCTTAAACCTGAAATTCAACTTCGAATTCGCATTACTAAAAAAAAAAAAAAATCTGACTGCTTGTACTTTCCGCAAATACTCATGTTTCGCAGGAGTATCGCTTCTGCTTCTTTTGACCTTTTGGGCTTTTGGCGCAATACTGCCACCTACTGGACTGGAGTGTAGAGCTGAAGATTGGCAGGGGGAGAAAAACACTTACTTTGTATGAGTTGTGACATTTAAACAATAAGCAACACAAGTTACAGGACATTTCAAAGTTTGTATCAGATACATTTGGTAGTTTTTAATACTACTTTTAATACTTAACACCTTTTACAAATATATAGATGGTTGAAGAAAATCAGACAGTATAGTTAAATGCTGTTAAATTAAATCGAATTGAAAATCGCAGTGCCTTAAAATGAAATCGATTCGACAGTCTGCCTGTAATTCACATACTCCATAACCTTTCCATTCATCCATCAAGGAACCTCCGTAGTCCAATTAAGGACTGTGGAGTTGACCATTGTATTAATTCCCATTGTTAGGACTTCCAGTCAACATTCACACGCACATTTACACACTACGGGCCACTTGGGAACGCCAATTAACCTAATCTGCATGTCTTTGGATTGTGGGAGATAACCTGAGCACCCGGAGAAACACAGACCCCGAGGCGGGAACCGAACCCGGACCCCGGAGGTGCAAGGCAACAATGCTAACCACTAAGCCACCGTGCCGCTCCTCCTAACCTCCATAAGTTGTTCTTAATATGTTAATATGTAATGGTGTATATAATAAAGATGCAAATGATAGAGAGAGTATTCCTATAATATTTTATGATTTCTCTCTCTCTCTCTCTCTCTCTCTCTCTCTCTCTTAGCACAGACTTGGCCGTACTGCAGCGCTGGTGTGTGTTATTAGAAACACACAGACGTGCCGAGGCTCCTGAAGCTCTGCGACTGGCCTGTGCTCAGGCTCTGGCTCTGACCGGCGCTGCGATAGTAGCCAACAGTCTGCAGTGCAGCGCTGCTCTAAAACCCTTCAGTACCAGGTACATTGTTTCCCGTTATATTTTTATACCCCCCAAAAAAAGTCAGATCTCAGGGCTGATTATATAGTTTTACAAATGGTTCTGACCTGTGAATTGGACACGCAGGACAAAAGTCACCTTTAAATCTTCGTGTTATCATCTCGGCCACCAGCGCTTTAGCCGTCGTTCTAAAAACATGGCTTTCCAAGCTCACATTGTTTATCAGGTCTTTTGTTTCTTATCAGGTTTCCCGCATACAACCCTCAGTCTATTCAACAACCCTGTTTGCAATTTGATAACATTCATTATGTTTACGCTGTTGGCAAGAGGTTGAATGAACATCGCAAACAACTGAAAAATAGAAGTGTGTGTGTGTGTGTAGGCTGATCAGTACGGGCGTGCACCTACTGCAGGATCAGAGTCAACAAGTGAGAGCCCAGACGGCCATCTTTGCTGCTGTCATCCGCAAGTCTCAAGGAGGAGAAACGCCACCGAAGTGCTTCCTCATGCAGAGCAACCAATCGCTGCGTATACTGCTGGACCGGCTGCTGGAGGAATTCTGGGACAGCGAGGGCACTTTGGAAGCTTTGGTGTGTCATTTGCCAGATTGGGATGTCAGAAGTGTACTTCAGGAGGCCAAGCTCACACAGTGAGCCTCACACACGCACACATTCTCCGGCACTGCACAGTGTTTCACTATACCCGCTCTTTGATTCAAAATCTTTTCAGCGAATCCAACGAATGCCCTTAGTCTAGCTAATAAAACCATGGCTAAATATATGAGCTAAACAAGGCTAGAACATCATAGACATACTTGCTAGCAATAAAACAGTCAGACTAGGTACTAAAACAGTCAGCCACTAGAATTTCAAGTCCTAATAAACCTTTATTATCACCTGAAACCTCTCGGTAAATCACCACATTATCTCCAGGTGGACGTCAGAGAACTGAGATAAAGACTTATCTTTAACTATCTTTAACTTATTTAAGTTAAAGGCTTATTATTGAGTAACTAGTTTGAAATAAACAAGAAAGGTACATAGTTTGAGTAAAAAGCACAAATCTGGACCCAGCAACATATTTCGAGAGTTTAGGAAGATAAAGAGGTCACTATTGTGATAGCCGTAAGAAACTCAGGACTTAGTTGTGTGTAGAGAACTTAATGATTTAAAGATTCACATCATATTACGTTAGGGTGAAGTTACTCACCGTTAATGGTTTAGTTTATAATTTACGTGAAAGACGCGTATATCTTATATATGTAGCTTTTGTTAGAGGGTAATTCCACTAATACTGATTTTATTTAGTTGAACTTAGAGTGCCTTTATGAAGCTCGGAAAGCGAGAGTTCATGGTTGTATGTATATACGAGAATTTTTTTATTAAGCAGAGTGACTTTTCCTCTATACGAAGGTACTACTTAACATCACAAGCGATGCATTTGAACCCACCTCTGGGATCCCCTTAGTCGCCGTTAATGGTCTCCCGCTGTGCATCTCCAGTATCTTTACGGAGATGATACCATTGACGAGAGCAATATACAAAGATGGATGAAGTTGTTTAAAGAAGGGGAAACCAACATTGAAGGCGAACCACACAGTGGGGGACCATCAACTGCAACAAAGAGGATTCAAGAGTTGCGTACAAAACAAGAATTACGCCCACTTTTGCATTACTTTCAGTACAACCCTCGTAATAATGTTAATATGGAATATCAAAATACAGTATTGTTTTCGCATTGTTTGTTTTTATTCCTTGTGTTCTCAGATGCAACAGTCTGTACGAGCAGGACAACGCAAACATGTTTTTGGAGCCCTGTGTGATTTCCGAGACCGTGCTGCCATATTTGCTTTGCCTGGCAAAACGATACCCAGAATCCCCTGTTGTTGCCAAGACTCTTGATCAGTGGGAGGAAGAAAATACAGTGTCTGTCAGAGAGAACCTCAGCATCTGTGCCAAGCTTCATTTAGGTAATTATAACTGACAATCAATTACTCTATCGATTGGTTTAAATATAGCTATGGTCATGTGACCCAGAGGAAAATGTAACAAAAAAAATTGCAGTAGCATTGACTATTGAAAACAATAGTTAGATCAGTACGGGTATTATTGATTAGACCGGTCACATGACTAGTGTGTATCTTATCTCTTATCTAGGTGAAATCCTGGATTCTGATTGGCTGAGTGTACTGATGGAGCCGCGTTTCCATGGCGCCCTTTGTGGGCTCTACGCCAGAGCTGCCTTTCTGCTGCAGATAATCAGCGTTTGTAATAAACCACGACCCCCGGTTGACCCTTCGGTCTTAGCGCAGGACCTGCTGGATTTACACAAACGGCTTGGTCTGGGTGGAGTTTATATCGCGGACAGTTTTCTTAACGCCATTAAAAACAGAACGAGTCTAAATTGATGCAAATGGATTTGAGATTGTAGTATTGTAGCTTCTGCTACTTTTGGATTTTGGTCGTGCCTGTGGGTTTATGCTACAAAACTCTGGGCTATATGCCTTCCAGATAAAGTGCAGGTACAGCGATGGACAAAGAGTCAGTATTACCCTGATGAGTGAAAGATGGTGTGGTGCTTAAACGGCGGGCAGTATCGCTGTGCTTGGACCCGGATCGTGTTACAGTGAATGCAGGAGAAAATTAGCGGCTTTATTTAAAGGACTACTGAAATAAGTTCAGCATTCTGGTAGATTTCTTTCCCAATTCTATCAAAAGCTGTAGCCTGGGTAATATACAGTACATGTTTGTCTTTAGCAGCACTGCACTGTGCGAAAGCACCACATACTGAAATAGACAACCCTGAAGGTGCAATGTGTTAAAAGATCTTGATCAGAGGACAAGCATGTTTTCCTGCACCTGCACTTCACCTAGTGAGCAGCAGGGGGCTCTCCAATGTTTAGACTGCTCCTTTAATCATGAGCCTTTAATCGTATGCTAGAACACTCTTTACCACAACCCCCAGGAAGTAGATTATTTTGAAGCAGTGTTTATTTCTAACTTGTTGATATCTGGTTTTCTTGATATGTTAAGATGATGTGTTGAATAAATCTTGATTTGAATTTTTTTTTAAACTTGTATTGTAAACCTTGCTTAAACCTTGCTCAATCTTCTTGGACTGTTAGAACTGTAGTTGTTTTTGGGTACATAATACAAAATGCTTTTTAGGAGTAAATTACAGCAATAATGTTGGAGAACAAGAGAGGTGCTTGATTTATGATCTGTATAATATTCTTCTTCACTGGGACTTCAGAGTGCTGTTTCCCGAAACCGGTTTCATCTGCCTTATTCCAACCCGCAGCATCTCCTCTGACCCACATTACCACATAAACTGCATTCACATCACATTTTCTTCTCTCTCTCTCTCCACTTGTACTATGCCTCTCCACTCCTATGTTCTCCCTCTTTCATTTATCTCATCCCACTACATTAGCCGTGTCTGATCTGGTTTCCTCGGCAGCGGACGGAGTGCTCGTATCAGGCTGTGATGTAATGATCGCGGCAGCAGCTTTGATGGAGTTGGCTAAAGTGAATCATCAGGGGAACATGGCGTGTTTTAAGCTTCATTACAGACCCATCTGCCAGGTGAAGAGTCTCACGTTTGTGTCCACGGAATGATTTATTGCGTAGAAATCCTTCACATTTACCTCTGAGCACATCTGTGTTTTTTTTTTGTTGTTGTTTTTTTTTTAACTCAAATTGAACAAACCAAATTTTTATCCTTTTTTGTGCGAAAGGCGAAGCCAGCCTCTTAAAAAAGAATCGACCCATTTCTTTGTAGGTTTTAAAATAAGGATGATCCCTATTTTTATGAGGAATTTTTTTCCATTGTATTGTCCACCTTAAGTCATGAGTATGGCGTGTACACGTCTTGTAGCATGCCTCTACCTGTTTTCTTCCATACTGTAAAATCATGTCTTAACAAACAGGTGGTTGTGCTGTTGGGTTTTTCTTTTATTAAGCTCAGCAGTGCGTTGGAGAATTTTAACAAATCACCTGACTGAAATTAAAGCAAATCTTGAATATCAGGAACCTGAATGGAAGACATTGCAAGCAAGGTTTCTGAGCACAGAGAGCCACTAGATAACTTTTTAAACTGGAAAGTTTTATTATGGAAACTCTGTGGTATTAATTAGAAAAGCTGCCAGTTGGCCAGGGCGTGTGCTGTTTGGCCCGAGAGTGTTGTGGAACAGGAAGCTGACCATCTGGTCTAATTACTTTTGCCTATTTCTCTAAAATGCTGTAGCATGCCTGGTAGAATAGCATAGTTCGTGTTCACATGGTGAAACAATTAGACACTCTGCAATCGGACCTTTTAGGCAGATCTCTCTCTCTTTTTTATTTTTTTGGGTCATGGTGTAGTTTGTAACAAAAAAAATATATCCTTGAATGTCTAGCTCTGATTCCTGGTAAGACATCCCGAAAAGATTGATCTATTCCCAAATGCTAAGACAATTCATTGTATTATAGGTTACAATTTACGTATATAAATTACGATTTAAGATATTTAATATCCTATTAGAAATGTTTTAGGGGGAAAAAATTGAAATGGAAAGCAACTGATTCCACCAGTGCGTGAAAGAAAGCTGGAATAAAGGAAGCAAGAATAAACTGAGAATTAGGCGTCTGTTTACAAAGCCACTGCTCATGTGAACCTCTGGACCTCTCTTTTGTCTAACAGTTAGCAGCTGCAGCCTACTACCAGGGTTTCTTCACATTCAGACAGGAAGATTGATGAGTGAATAGGAGAAGAGGTTGGGGGAAAGAAATACAAGTCCAAGGAAATGTCAAGGACATTCTCGTTTAAAGCTACTGTAATTGGATTTTGTTTTCAGCGTGCATCTTAAACCAAAGCTTTGAAGAAATATAACTTTTTTTTCTTGATAACTTTGTCTAACATGTATTTAACATAAAAAACAATGATTTTATTATTTACATTCATTCCAATTGACTAGATTTTAAAATTAATTTCAGTAGTATAGCAGTAATTATACAATAGATAGTTCCGACCGAGTAATCCGATTAGACAGGAGCCGTTCCATGAGTGGTGATAATAGACCGTAACAGCACTGGGACTTAACTATATGCATCACTCCGCATTCCAGGTGTTCTATAGTCATTATTTATGCTAATTGTCGCTCGTCAACATGAACGGAAGTACATCTGTATGATCCGCAGTACTGAAGAGAGAGCATATGACTTGTTAAAACTCACACTCAAACCAGACACGCAAGCATTATCAGCAAGAAAGCACATCTGGTAACCATACGTCGATGTAAGCAACAATTTATCTACTTAACAATGCTCCTAAGCCATTCTGATTGATTGTTTTATTTACACCCAAGGCGAGCTACACTACTACCAACAACTAGCTTCTAAGACGAGGCTGAATCCAAAATTCCTCTCTAACCCCTGATCAAGGGCACTACTTAGTGTGTGGAACAAGGGAATGTACACTATAGCGCACCAGCTTTCCATTTTACGCTATTTGAGAACTCGGACTTAAGAGATTTACAGGACTGTCCATCACCTCAATAATTTATTCTCCTCATCTTTTGGTTACGTACTACAGGTAATAATTTAAAACTACTTTCACTCCTGGTAATTACAGTAATTGACGGTTGCTACCTGTCAGTCGGGAGTTGGTAAGTTTGTTCCGGCAGTTACTGAAGCAAATTAACTGGTTAATTAAATGAAGAAACGATCATAATCTGTCAGTTATAAATGGTGTTTGTGGAACTGTTGTATAAGGGCAGTATCGCACTCGAGGCTGTGCTGTTGTGCCGGATATCAGCACGGCTGTAATATCTTCAGTACTTGGGCTGCTAACATTACAATTCCTGCCATTACTATTTCTATTACTGCTGCTGCTATAACTACTTACTAATATAATACAAACTATTGCTGCTGCTTCTACTATTATTACTACTGCGACTGCTATTACCACTAAGGTGGATCCTGATAATATAACTAATGCTACAAATACTACTATTGCTGCTGTATTATTATTATTATTATTATTATTATTATTATTATTAACATTGCTGCTACTACCTCTACTTCTACCCATTCTGCTACTACTATTTTGGTTTTGGTAATTTGGCCCCGTGGCAATTAGCCTAACCTGCATGTTTTTGGACTGTGGGAGGAAACCCATCAAGCACGCCGCAGCTACCACTACTACTACTTCGTAATATTAATACTACTGCTTGCTGGTCCTATGTCTATACTCCCACTACTACTACTATGAGGTGGTATCAAAAAGTTTCAAGATTAGCTTAAAAGTTTCAAGATTAGTTAATTTTTTTATTGTTTATTACTTAGTTAATACTTCAGTATTATCTGGCGAGGAGGGTGGGTGCGGAAATTCTCTGGTTATCATCATGCACAAGTTGGCAAATGGTTTCAGCATTTTTGGGGGTTGAGCTCGTTGAAGGTTTTCCTGATTTCTCGCCATCTTCCAGTGAAGCGCTACTCAAAACACCTCGAACGACTCATTGCAGCATCACTTTTGCCCAGTTTCATGTAGAAATGTTTTGGTCTTTGTTCTAACTTGCTGTCCGTGATGAAATCACTGACGCGGTAATGCACATGGCCAGAAAAACACCAGTTGCACAGCTTCCAATCTACACAGGAGGATGTCTTTTGGCACTTATGAAGGTCGATGCTCCCTAGTCTCAAAACGTTTTGATACCACCTTGTACATCTACTACTAATACTATTGCTACTAATACTACCCTTACTACTACTTTCTAATATTACTACTACTACTTTTACTATTATTTATACTAATATTAATACTAATATTCTTAGATGAATAAAGAAGATTCAATTTATACAAATTTCTAAGATAATATATTTAGGTGTGCAACAACTACAACCAGTTTTTTTTTGTTTTTGTTTTTTTAAATCTAATATTATTTAAAACTAAATGAGATGCCCTAATAACATTAACCTAGGCAGTACCTGCTCTTTAGGTGTGATGTAGGAAGCGCGCTCCCGCGAGGCGCGCCGCCGCTACCACTCACAGCGACGAGCTGTTTACGAACGCGAGGGCTAATGGTGCGTTCACGAGCTCCTCGAAACTGTGTCATAGTTGGGTGCTTGTCCTTTTGACCCGATAATTCTGTTTGTTTAAATATGGGAATGTGGAAATCATGCTAAACAACATGGATAATGTTAATGATGGCTAATGATATGTGTTTGGAATGCAAATACAATTGTATAAATAAATACCAAGAAATAAAAATACCACAAAGCGTATACGTGAATGAGATGTCGCGAATGTTTTGGTTGTTGTTTTGTGTACATTTACCTTTACATTTACATACATTTGTCTTTTGTACATTTATCACTGACAGAAATAAGCATTAAAAGAGAACACAAACTGTGTTTTTCGCACTGGGAGACGGTTTAATACTGGGGGCGGTTCACGCGCTCCTAACTACAATGCAGTAAACCGAGTGCGCCTGTGAACGCTGCATATTAACTGGCTTTAACGAAAACAAAAAGCGCTGCGCAGATCAGGGAGAGGTTTATTAATCAGCGTGCATCATCTTCTACAGCTCGAGATCATTTCACACTGTTGTTGTTGTTGTTTTTAAAACCTCGATTCACTATGAACTCCAGCTGTTAGCAGGTTGATTTAAAATGGCTTGTCTTGTGCACTTTGTGTTTTTGCTGTGCCTTGTCTCGGGAGCCTGTTCTTCTTCTCTTTTTGAAGGTAGGAGACTCTTTGTTCTTTGTTGAGTTTGTGAAAGAAAGTTTGTTTTTGTGCAATACACAAGAAATACAATCTGTTCATTCTAGTCTGACATGCATGCTTTATTGTAGATTTATTAATATTTTCAAATGGCACCAAATTTACACTAAACTTTAAAAAAAAAAAAAAAAAAAAGCAATAAAAGCAGCTCAGATCACTTAGTGTAACCTTTAAGTGTGTGTATTGTGTGTAAACGTGTTGAATGCTTGTTTTGTTTAAAAAAAAAAAAAAAGAACCTTTGAAGTAAACATCCTGGCCATTTAACTCTGCCAAACCACGTGACTTTCTGAGCACTCCAGAGGTCCCTGCTGCTCTGTAAGAAATGAATGTATTGATTTTCTCTTACTGATCTTTCTGATATTGATCTTCGCAGAGTGCATAAGGGGCAACGGCGTGCGGTATCGGGGCGAGCAGCAGAAATCCTTCTCAGATGCTCTCTGCCTGAACTGGAACAGCACGACCCGGGACTATGACGTCAGACAGTACCCAGACCTGGCTGCAGGTGAGAGGATGTCGGTAATCTGACGCTACAAACTGTAAACCTAAAACCACAGACGGCACCCAGACCTCGCCCACAAGACAGGAGAAGAGAGAGAGAGAGAGAGAAATAAACAATGCTAACTATATATAAAACATTGGTCCCAGATGGGGACACAGGTTTGAGGGACAAAAACAGAGAGGAGAAGTCCAGTATCTGTACTACACACTGAACTCAGACTTGGACATGGCTGAGGCAGAGTTTGAAATCTAACACTACACAGAACTGGACACTGAAGGGACATTACCCGTTACACACTGTATTTAGACCTGAACACTGCTGAGGAGACACCACTCGTTACACACTGTAGCCAGACTTGGACACTGCGGAGACACTACACATAACACATTACACACTGTAGCCAGACTTGGACATTGAGAAGACACTACACATAACACACTGTATTTAGACCTGAACACTGAGGAGACGCCACACATTACACATTGGACAATGACGAGACACTACACATTACACATTGCACAATGTATCCAGACTTGGGCACTGAGGAGACACTACACATAACACACTGTATTTAGACCTGAACACTGGGGAGACACCACACATTACACATTGGACACTGAAGAGACACTACACATTACACACTGTAGCCAGATTTGGACACTGAGGAGACACTACATATTACACATTGGACACTGAGGAGACATTACACATTACACACTGTAGCCAGACCTGGACACTGAAGAGACACTTCACATAACACCCCATAACCAGACATGGACACTGAGGAGACACTACACATTACACACTGTAGCCAGACTTGGACACTGAGGAGACAGAGTTTGAAATCGAACACTACACACAGCAAACTGCACATTACACACTACTCACTGCACTTAAACGTGGACATGGGTTAAAAAGCAAGAGACAAAAATCTAGCAGTACACAATATTTACTGCAAACTATGCACTACACAATGTAGCTAGACCTGAATGCTAAGGAGACACTTCAAAATCTAACACTACACATTACACACGGCATCCAGACCTGGAAGCTGAGGAGCCACACTACGCACTAAACATTACACCCAGACTGGGACACAGGGGAGAGACTCACTATACATGGTGAGATCGATCACCACACACAAACTACACAATGCAAACTATGCATTGGGATAAGAGTATACGATCTAGCGCTGCATGCTCAGTGCTTCAGTGCTCATCTCAAGTAGCTCTCTCGAGTGACTTTGTGACTCCTTGGCTTGTTTTTAACAGGCAGGCAGGGCAAGAACACACCCGGGTGGCACCACCGATACGTGTATTTACAGAACATCTGATTTGTTCATTGGTGCAAAAGGAAGCATATGATGGTGGCCATGTGATAGTATTGCTGCAGGCTTAGTGTTTGCTCAACAGTCATTCATTCTGTAACTATATTTTATATTTCATACTCCTTTTACATGCTCCTAGTCGTGGCGTTGGAATTATTTGTATCTGAGCTCACTGTCAATATTATCCTTCCACTTATTAAAAGCAGGCACACAGTATACATAATTGTGTGTGTATATTTAATACTGTACTGTACAAACATTGCTTTTCATTTCATGATTGTTTTCATCTAACAGCATACCTTGTTAGGTTTTACTACTTCAAATCAAGAATTGATTCTTGATTTGATTCTATTCTTAATTTTAATCTGCAACTCTTGAGCTATGAGGGGTGTTCAAGTCAAACCGAGACTCGAGATGAAATTCTCGAGAATGAAGGCGTTTTGACTGATTGACTTCAAGCACAGGATTTTGAGCACAAGACTTTTATCTGCCGTAGAAAATCTGAATAGTGCAAATGTTTTAAAGAAGGCTGTAGTGAACATTTGGCGAGTGGAACGCCTGATCCTTGAAAATCAACATATAACTTGTTGCCAACTTGCAAAAGAGACACATCTGTCTGTGGAAACTGTGCACACAATCATTCACCAACACCACTTGCACATTATAGGAACTCAGCTGGGAGTTATTGCCACATCCCCAGTACAAGTCCTGACCTCGGTCCAAGCCATTTCTCTGACTCTGGTGTAGTGAGTCAACCTTAAACCTTGATGGTATCCAAGCACTAGTGAAACACTGGGATGAGTGCATTAGTGTCACAGTAGATTATATAGAGAAATAAAGGGTTTACTCTTATAACGATCAGCTTATGGAATTCCTGCTTGTTTGTTTTTCTATCTTATATGTTTAAATATGATGTCAATATTTTACTAAGAACTAAGTCATGGTTGAATAAACAATATACTCTTCCTAGCAATAAAACATGATGAAAGGACAAAGATCAGGAACTCATGCCAGATGCTTGAGAATAGGCTTCCAATTGTGAATATGGTTTGGAGGACCTCTTCATAGTTATTCTGAAAGTACGTGAAGTCACTTGTCTTAGTACAGGCTTAATCAACCGTTAACTTGAAACATGAGACATCATGTCTTCACTGATGAACCACATTCAAGGGTATTTGTATAAAGGTAACATTTTTTTTTTTTTTTTTTTTTTTTTTTTTTAATCAACCTGGGACTAAACGTTTTCCAAGAAGTTTCCCTAATCTCAAAAGATAAACATAAGATTTTTTCTTAGACACACACACACACTAGGAGAAAACTGTAGAATGATTATATGAAGCAAGAACAGCATATGTTTAACAGAGCTGTAACCGGTTGGATTATTTTGTAGCAGTGCCAGCCATGTGACAAGTCCTGGACACTAAAATTATCATCTTGGTATTTCACAAGTGCCCTGGATTTCTCCCCTATGCACTTGGACATGGCTTGGAAGACAACCAAAAAAAAAAAACTTTTCCGCCTTTTAATAGCATTATTTTTTAGTTCTGTTAAAAATCTACCATTCAGTTAAATCTCTTTTGGTTTATGTGTTGTGTTGTGTTTCTCTTTAGGTGTAGGGGACCACAACTATTGCCGTAATCCTGATGACTCAGATGAGCCCTGGTGCTATGTTTCCGGAGCAGATGGACAACTCCAGAGAGAAACATGTGCTATTGAGTCATGCCAAGGTAGACATCTTATTAAACCTGCTCATAACTGATCTAAAGTACTAATATAGAGACATAATCAGTAGATCATGTATTTTTAACAAAACACTTAAGTTCTGCAAGATGTTGCTACTGTATGCGTCTATTTCAGAAAGCAGCATCCACAAACAAGCTATTAATACAGACATCATCTGTTTCTTCGTACCTCAGTGCGAAGACTAAAGCCCAATCCCAATTCTATTTTCTACCCCTACCCCTCGTCCCTTCCCCTTGTCCCTTGAAACGAAGTGGAAAGGGGAAGGGTTAAAATATTTCCCCTAAGAAATGGGACACCACTA
>JAOVVB010000029.1:5585934-5602196 GCA_028570985.1 Heterobranchus longifilis | reverse complement strand
CACGTGAACGCGCCAAACGGAGGGGTAGGGCTAAGTGTAGGGGTAAGGGGTAGAATTGGGAGTGGGCTTAAGTCTAATGTATAGCAGCTAATATAGGGAGATATTGTTCACGTAACACTGTGGATAATGTAAGAGTTAAGGAAGGAGTCTCCAGTACTAGTGCTTTGCACCAGTCAGAGATGCATAGGTGCAAATGTACATTTTCCACCAGGTGAAAGTCTAAGGATGGAGAACTTATATTTTGTTCTTGATTTTACTCTTCATTTTTAGCTCTTGTTTTTTTTTTTTTTTTTTTTATCCCTCAGTTGAAGTTCTCGTTCTTTAGCCCTTGTTGTCTTGTTTTTTAGCTTTCGTTTTTATCTCTCGTTTTTTTAGTGTGGTTTTAGCTCTTGTTTCTTCTCCTTTGTATTTTAGCTCTGATTGTTTAGTTCTTGTTTTTTGGCTTTAGCATTTTAGCTCAGATTTGTTACCTCTTGTTTTTAGCCCTTGTTTTTGGCTCTGGTTTCTTTAGCTCTTGTGTTTTAGCTCTCATTTTTAGCTCTTGTTTTAGCCATTGTTTTCTTCTTTTTAGCACTTGTTGTGTAGCCCACAATTTTAGGTCTTATTGTTTTTAACCCTTGGTTTTTAGTTCTCATTTTTTAGCACTTGTTTTTATATCTTGTTTTTTTTAGTGCTTAATTTTAGCTGTTTTTTTACTTTTGTATTTGTTTCTAGTTCTTAGCCCTTGTTTTTTTTTTAGCTCTCATTGTTTAGCTTTTGTTTTTAGCCCTTGCTATTAGCTCTCATTTTTATCTCCTTTAAGTTTTTGATTTAAGCTTTTCTTTATTATCTTTAGTTTTTAGCCCTAGTTTTCAGTCCTTGCATTTAGTGCTTGTTTTTTTAGCTCTTGTTTTTTGCTCTTTTTTTTTCTTAGCTCTCTTTTTTTTGCTCTTGGTTTAGCCTTTGTTTTTAGCTATTGTTTTTAGCCCTTGGTTTTTAGGTCTCTTTGTTTAAATTATTTTTTTGTGCTTGATTTTAGCTCTCCTTTATAGCCCTTGTTTTAAGCCCCTTGTTTTTAGTCCTTGTTTTTAGTCCTTGTTTTTTAGCTCTCAATTTTTAGCCCTTGTATTTTAGAGGTTGTGTGGGGTGTGTTATTGAGCAAAATAGTTCTTAGGCATTTCGCACCATGTCCGCTGGCCTGAGGAATGCCTGCTCATTTATCTTGCTGTCTTTTGCTTTTCAATGTAGTGCAAATAATTTTCCCCAGTGAGTGTACACTCTCCACACTAAGGTGCGAGTCTGCCAAGTGTACATTTGGCTGCTTCACTAAATCATGTTGTGTCTGCCCCATATTTGGCCATCATGTAGTGCTTGTTCTGTAGGGTTTACTAACAAGTCTGAGATTAACATTAATCAGTGTAAGGAAAGGCAGAAAAGGTTTGTAACACCTCCGTCTTGAAGCTTATTAAAATCAGTTGGTTAGGTGTCCTTCCCTGAACGTGTTGCTATACGGTCTGTGAGCGTGTGATCAGGCGGATCAAGTCAAACAGGTACATACGGAACCTTGTCAGGCAACTGTACTTGTCTTGGATTGTGATTGGGTGTAAGTGAAAAATGCTTTCCACAGTAACAACCCCTGATTGGTTTGTCATTTCTGTAAACCGTTTAAAGTCAACACCGTTGGTAAACAACTTTTTTAATAATCGGGGTGGAGCTCAGGGGAGGTGATGGAAAAAAACTGAAGCGAACAGGCGACTGGAACAGCGGTTGTTGTTCTCGGCTCAGGATTCTCCCTCCCATGAACCTATTACAGCATGTCAAGTGTAGTGCTGCTCTTTTTCTTTTTCCAAATAAAATCTGTTTTCTCTAGCAAATGGCTCGAAGGTTAATGAATGCGAAAGAGCTCTGTGTTTGCTCAGTCTGTCTGCTAATGGAGGCTTATCACAGCTGTTGTCATGCCAAAGCTGCGTAATCAGTAAAACTCAACCTAAGCTTTGTCTCTGTGACCAGACAAGACACAACTCAAGACCAGAAATGAGAACAAACACACAGAACGTGCGGGACAAATAAGGACATCGGAGTTGTATTGTGATTGTGATAATAAGTGTAATTAGTGTAATAGATAATGATTTGATCTGCAGTACCAGTCAAAAGTTTGGACGCACAATTTTGGAGCTCACTGTAGACTAGAAATGTAGTGATGTATAGTTTTTTTGGATTTTCCCCCAATTTTCTCCCTAATTAAGTCGTATCCAATTCCTCCCCTAATTCCTAAGGCTACTACTACCAATCAGTCGGGAGGGCCGAAGACTATCACGTGTTTCCTCCGAACCACCTGACACCAGCCGACCGCATCTTTTCGAACTGCTCGCTCATGCACCGTTGTGGGCGGCGTAACTCACTCTGAGGACAGCGCTATCCGCTCCCTCCACTTGCGTGAGCTCGCAGACGCCCCTGATTGGCTGTAGAGCCGTGATTATTGTGGGAGCACGAAGTACCTCCCCTCTGAGAGAGCTCGGCCAATCAGCTCTCTCTAGACCTCTGGCTGTGAGAGATTACAGCATCACCCGGGAATCGAACTCGCGATTTCCAGCTGATATGGCGAGCACTTTACCACTGCGCCACTGCTCCGAAATGTAGTAATTTTGTCTGAGTGCATGTGCCTGTATCCTACATTGCAAGTGCTAACTTAAAACTGGATGACCATTGTGATATAGTTTTGATAATGTTTCCATGACATTAGACAACATGACAATTTCGAGAAACATGGTTTTTGAAAGTTAGACTTGTTCACTTGTTGAATGATGAATGAATGACCCAAACACAATGTTGCAAAAACAACCTTGAAACAACTAAAACGTAACCTTCATTTGGAGAATTTATGTCGATTCCTTAACTTTACAACATGGTGTAGAATTCCAATTAGAGCCTCCCGCATACATACTGTACAATGCATGTATCTCATGTCTGTATGCACATTTACAAGCTTCAGCAGCATGTTCCCTAGTGGTCCAATGGAAACCATGTGGTGATCTCACCACGGTGAACATACATTTGAATCCCGCTCAGGCCTCAGCCTGGTAGTAGTATTGTATCAGGGGCATTTGTTCAATGTTATCTCATCATCATGTAGTCAACATTGTTCTGACATCATTTCATCAAAGTAAATCTAACTTTCAAAATCAACCTAATACCAATGATGTCCCAATGTCGTTAACGTTATCAAATTAACATCACCACAACATTTTGGCAACCAAAAAATTCCTGCTATGAAATAAGCATTAAATAACATGTTTCTTCTTTTTTTCTCTCTTTTAAATAAACTTTTAGGACACAGTTGCATACCTTATTCTTGAGACAATATTGCATTAAACTAGTCCAGAATGCTTATCATCGAAGACCCGGTTAATATTTTTCTTGTCGCCGTATGCCATGCCGGATACCATGCCAGAAGTGTCTATGTTTATAATGTAAATTGAAAGAAAATTTATTATTTCCAAAAGAATTGGTCACATTTTAATGTTTATCATTCTTGACATTCAGTTATGTTATGAGGACATTTGTAAGCGCAGAATGTTATGTAGCTTGATCTTTACAAATAGAAGCAAATAGTTTAATACCCCTGCCTTGTTCTGTCGGTGGATTTGAATAATATATATATATATATTTTTTTAAACTCACTTTGCACCTTAAACCCTGTCTGCATGTGCATTCAGGCAAATGACTTTGTAATCCACAGATGAGAACTGCACAGGAGCGGTGACCTGCGTCACGGGTGCCTCCGCGGCAGAGGAAACGACGGCTAAGAAGGAGAAGCCTGTAGAAGGCGGCGCTGCCGTGCAGCCGGTGGTCGGGGTCAGTCAGCGGGTCAGGACAGGACCCAAGAAGAAGAAAGACCTAGGGATTATGGGTAGGTCTTGTGCATTTAAAAAAAAAAACTGTGGACTCCTTGTTCAGCTTCTCCCAGAGCCCGATGTTAATAATCTGCTACTGTATGTTCTCTTTCAGGTTATGTCCTAGGCATCGCCATGATGACCATCCTCATCGTCCTGGGCGTAGGAATCACACTGGGCTACTTTTACAAGCGGTTAGTACACACACATGCACATATACAGACATGGGAACAAACACACCATTGCAAGGCACCACGAAGAATTAGGGTCAGAACAGAACAGAGTATGAGATCAAAACAAGGACATGGACGAAGCAAGGCTTGTAAGGAAGAGGGCTTGAAGAAACGAAGCGAGGCCGCGCATGCTGCGAGTCAGTTTGGTAGAACTGAGTATAATTAATGTGGAAATCTCCTGGCTGCTCATGAGTAATCTGTCAGTTAATCGTTCGTTTATGTTGTCATTCATTTCTTGAGCAGTACCGAGAATCTTGTGAAATCTTGTTTTCGTGTGTAAGGGGTGATTAAGAGCATCTGGAAGTTGTGGAATAAACGGTGTGTTTTTCTGGCCGATTAAGTTTGCGGATGGAATTTTGACAGAAATTGAATGAAACCAGTAATGTTTAAAATCTACTAGTATATCATAATATCTGCAATGTACAGTATAATATAACAAAGAGGCTTTTGATTGTGCAGAACAACAGACCACAGATACACTACGAGAGTAAAAACTCCCTTTATTTCTCGATATAATCTCCTGCTACACTAATGCACTTATCCCAGCGTTTCACTAGTGCTTGGATACCATCGAGATAGAACCATGATCGGACTGTCTGAAACGCCGGCCTGCCACAAATTCCTTTAATGTCTTCTTTTTTTCAAAATGGAATAACCAGGACAACCTTGTCTTTGTAGGACAGTTGCATGACCTCATACTGCCCACTCTATCACTTTCACGTTACAGGAACTCGGCTGGAAGTTATTGCGACATCTCTCGTACAGTCCTGACCTCAATGGCTCAAAGCCATTTGCAGTAAAGGAGTTCCTGGGAGGCGAGCGTTTCAGATGTGAAGCAGGCAGTCTGATCACAGCTCCAATGTACTGAGAAAACTTGATGGTATCCAAGCACTAGGGAGACACTGGGATAAGTGCATTAGTGTCGCAGGGGATTATATAGAGAAATAAATCTAGTTTTTACTCGGTGTTCTGTTCGTCTGCACAATCAATAGTACTGGGTTGACTTGAACACCCCTTGTATAGTACTAAACCACTTTTTTCTGAAGCGATCAGTAATTTACACATGTATTAAAGTCATACTTAAAAATTTTAAATGCACTAATTTATTGCACTTTTCAATAAGAGCAGAAAGACTATGCATATTGAACCAAATAAAATTTTTTAAAAAAGAACAGAAAGCGGTTGGTTATGGATGGACACGTGACCGTTCTCCCCAAAACTATGCACGAGCTGTGATGATCTCACTCGCTATCTCTGTCGTTAATGCTCATCTGGTGAAGCATCTCAGCATCAACAAAGAAAAATCGAACAGGCTTACTCGCACCGATACACAGACATTCTTATATAAGCAGTCACCATTCATTATAGCAGCATGATTTCTTTCATACAGTAATAAATAGAGCAGTTAATTCAATTACTACATCAGGGGTTTTGGCACCGCAGAGCTTGGAGTTTATTCCAGACCGCGCTCGAACAGTTCCTGTTAGTGCGCAGAATGGATGAATGAACGAGTTCAAGCTCATTGTTCGGTTAACGCGGAGAAAGGCGTGCACGTGGTTGCGTAACACTTTGAGGACCAGGGCATGAGAAGTGGACGGAGACAAAAGAAGAAAAGTTGAAGAGAGGGAGGGCTGCAGTCCAAATGGAAGGCTAGGGGAGGTGTGTATTTACTGTACTCTCCATCTTATCACTGAGTAATGGTGTTAGTAATTTGATAAGCAAAGAGGCATTCCATGAGTGCTAATATAGAGTATAATGGCACTGGGGCATTTAAATATATGCATCACTTTAAATTTCTTCTAATAAGAGGCATCGTGCCCGTATACAGTAAGCTGACTGGGCATGTGCCCCTTCAAATGTTTTTTTTTTTTTATTATTAGATTTGTGTAAAAAATAAAGTATATTAGTAAACACAATTCAATCACCTACTGTGAAAATATTTATGTTTATACTGTATTATCATTTGAAATCAGAATCTTTCTTTTTACTGGTCATGTTAGCAACTTTAATACATAATGTGTAAATTCCTAATGGCTTCAGAATTCCTGTTTGTTCATGCAATTCATCTATCGCCACACTTGCTCCATTTTTTTCAAATTAATTTTTTAATTGATATACGTTTGCATTCAAGGTGGTAAAATGTCGCAGTTCCTCTATAATCCAACAGGTGGTGCACTCTAAGCTACTCACATATTTGCAGGCAGCACAGCATCATGTGTAGTAGTGGTGAAATGTTTTGCGAAGTTTGTTTAGACGTGTGACAAAATCTAAAATTGAAAAGTGAAAATCAAATTGGGATATTAATAAAATCGTGAGATTAAATATGGAAGCATGACCTAGGTGTTTGTGATAGTATTGTATCAGCTGATCTCTGGTGATTCTCATCCCTACTCTTTATCATCAGTGATAAACTTATAAGTGATTACCATCGGTGTTCATTTTTTAGATTCTTGTCCTTTGCTATCATTATGGGATTTTATTTGTCAGATATGTAAAAAATATTAGATGAGTGGGTTTAAATTATAGTATTGTATAATTGGAGCTGTACAGCAATAACAGCAATATCGCACTCGAGATCGTGTTTTTGTGCTGAATATCCAGCTGATCCAGCTGCGACCTCGTGTCGTAGCCGTGCCGATATTCATCACAACAGCACTCCCTCTTGTGGGATGTTGTTTGATTAAAGCTAAAATACAAGTTCCGTTGTAATCCTTCAAGCCTCAAAAAAAATGACAGTTCCCTTAAACAATGGACTTTACAAGTAAGAAGAAGTTAAAGATTAGATTTTTTTTTTTACAGTATATACACATGAAGAAGAACTTCAGAAGAACGCCCAGTATTTAAAATATTGAGAACGTTTAAAGATGCCTTAGAAAAGCACTTATCATGAGTATTATCGTGCATTATCGTAAATTTGGCTGGCTTGGTTACTTAAGGCGAGAGTTTTGTTTGTTTCCTGGGCTGGAAATTTGCTACACTGTAACCGCGGCAGTTCATTAGCTTTACCAAAAGACAATAAAAGAAAGAGAGAGAGATGTAATTTCACCACTACATTTACACCAAATCTCATAGTGCAGTATTGAAAAGAACATTTCCGACACTGCACGTCTGACTTTTCCTTTCGCATCATTCACAGCGGTCGCGACCTGAAGAAGCAGCACGATCAGCGCGTGTACGAGCGAGAGATGCACCGCATCACGCTCCCTCTCTCCGCCTTCGCCAATCCCACGTGCGAGCTGGTGGACGAGAACACCGTCGTGGTGGCGGCCGAACCGGCCGAGCAAGCGCCTCCGCAAGGCGCCGTCGAGGGCAGCGACCCCCTTATCGACTCCGCGGGCACCCCTGGAGCTTGACGCTTTACACCCCGGATCCCTAGACAGGACAGGAGCATCTGCACCACCTAACACTACACACCCTCTCTGTTCGTCTCCTGCTTTATGAGAGAAGGGGAAAGCTCTTCACAGACTTTTAGCATCCTCGTCTCCTCAACAGCCATGTTGCGGAGCGGAGGACGCACCAGGACACATCAGAGTCAGGCGCATGCAAAGGACTGAGGGAGGAGTTGTATAAAAGTGCATGTCAGGATTTAAAAAAATTTTCTTTCCCAAGGCGAATCTTGTTAAAATCTTTGAGAGTAGAGTGACCCGGGTCTGCATGGTGCGCCGCTAACAAACAAGTCTTATGCACAATTTGGAAATGAAGCTGTGTGTAGTACGTATATAACAGGGCTTAATTGAAGTGCTCATTGGGAATTGTGTTCTTTTCCTGTTTTTCTGATGTTAATTGAAGGAAAACGTTCAGAGCAAGCGCAGACACTTTTTCCGTCTATAGCGTTTAGCGCTACGGAGTTTTAGCACTCGGTATTTGAAAGTGGATTTACAGTATATTCGGCTTGGACGGATCTCTTTCACAAATCCGCACTCAGTTTATGAGAGAAATCATTGTCCAGGTTCCACACGCACACACACACACACACACACGCACATGTACACTGCCTTAATGCATTCAATCAGAATTGTTTTATTCTCTCAGAGGGTTTTTTTGTAGTGTTACTATTTCGGGGTATGTATACAAACACATTCCCGAGAAAGCCAGACGCAAAGATTAGCTGAGCCTGAAAGCATGTTGTGGATCAGGTTAGGGAGGGAAGCGCTGTAGCTCTGTTCGTGTGCTGTTAGACTGTCCTTGAGCACAGATTCAAGTGTTAAACGTTTGAGACAGGCAACAACAACATAGAAACGTTCCAGACAGCGCCTCAAATCTGATTCAGATCTTAAATTCTTTGTCTGGTTTGCAAATGACCAACTGCCAAGTCTGATTTTTCTGGACCGCATGTTATTTTTAAATAGACTATAGCTAATGTTCTGCAAATTGGTGTAGAGGAGAAAACGTTAACAGATATATATTTTTTGCCCCAGACATGCTCCTCCACCTATGGCTGTGTTCACATTACTCCAGACCTCTTTGTACCATTGTGACGCGTCTGTCCTCTGAAGCGGCGCGCACGCTCACATCGATATGTCTCGATGTGCTCGGGTCAAAACCGTAGACCGAATAAAAACACCATGGGTTTGTGCAAACACTCATTTGGATGTGATTTTAGCAAAAAATATGCTTGGGATTTTGCTCTGGAGGACGGCGAGCAGTTAGTCAGCTTGGAGGGCCAGAGGAAGGACGAGAGCCAGACTGGTGTTTGAGACGCTATTGCTAGTAAAGCTCTGAAATCAAAGCCGCATTTATTCCGTTCTCATTTAAGTCACACGGCCACGTATCGGAACCACATACGAAAGCGATTCAGATCCGATCTGAAAAACGTCAGATTTGTGCATTATGGCGCCTCAGTGGCTTAGTGGTTAGCACCGTCGCCTTGCGCCTCCAGGGTCCGGGTTCGATTCCCACCTCACGTCTACGTGCATGGAGTTTGCATGTTCGCCCCGTGCTTGATGGGTTTCCTTTGGGTTCTCCGGTTTCCTCCCACAGTCAAAGACATGCAGATTAAACTAATTGACGCTCCCAAATTGCCCGTAGTGTGTGAATGTTGATGGTCTTAAAAATGGGAATAAATATAATGGTCACCATTGGCCTCCAGGGTCTCTAGTTGGTCTACAGAGGTTCCTAGATGAAAGGACAGATAGATGGACTCACATTAGGGTAAAAAAAAATAATAATAAAATCGGATTTGAGTCACTGGTAATGTGAACGCAGCCTTTGGGACACTGACCCTCTGAGGACTTTTTGTACACGTTTCCGTCCCCAAGCTTCAGGATCATGAAGGCAAGCGGTCTGATTAGCTCGCAGCATTTCCTCACCATTTGAACACTGTGACAAAAAAACAAGCACTGAATTGAAAAACGTTCCGTTCCATCTCTCAAGAATTAACCGGAAATCTCGTATGAGAGACGGAAGGAACTTGGCCAGGTTTCATAACAAAATGTACCAAACTCGAGCGAGAGATCAGGCTTAGGAGACTAGAAGTCAGCGTTCTTTCATTCCTCTTGACTGATCTTAATCTTTCCTGCTCAGGATGTGAAAATAAAAAGGGATTTGAGTAGCGTATTTGCACAGAGGTGCGAATGGGAAGAAACGTCCGTGTGTGTGTGTGTGTGTGTGTGATCCAGTCAGAAAACAGATTTGATATTTGATATTGACAGATGAAAGCTGGCTCACATTTGTTCGGGTAAATCCATCATGAGTGGGGGAAAAAAGCCTGAAATGTTGGATAAGTTTTTTTCTTTTTTTTAATATGAATCTGGGACGGTATGTGGATCTACATTCCCAGGGGAATCATTTAGTTATTTTGGTTTCTGTTCATTTTCTTATGACCTGGAGTCTGTATTCTTTTTTTTTTTTATGTCTTCTTGCTGTACTAGGACACAACCTTCATATCGTTTTGAGAGATCTTATTTTTAATGTTTGGCAGATTTTCACTGCTAAGAAGAAGAAGAAAGTAATAATAATAATAAATGAACTTGATATGCAGTTTTGTTCTCTGTCAGTTCTCTTTTTAAAGTTTTAAAAAAGTAATAGCCTTAAATGGTTTTAATGCCAAATGAACAACAAGCCAACAGGTAATGAATTAATTAATTTATTCATGAAACATTAGAGTCAGGAGCGCAGGAGTATCAGTGGTTATGATGTTCACACATCAAGTACCTTTTGAAAGACGATGTGAAGAAGAAAAGCAATGAACTTTTTACATTCTACAAAATACAATCATCAAATCAAAGTTATCCCACAATACACAATTACAACTGCTTTACAATTCTGACACAAACATTCTCAAATAATTATCATCAAAACTTAAACAAAAATCATATCTCCAGTTATTACATTTACGTGCTTTTGCACAAATATCAGTGCTACCAAACTGGCAGCTGCTTTGAAAACAAACCTGTACAAAAAAAAGAAAGAATCCGTAACAACTTGTCCAGGCTAAAGACTCACTAATCATTTTAGGAGTTATCTTTTGTTGTGGAAATTAAAACTGAAAAAGGCAACTTATGCTGGCAGAAACTAGATTAAAAACTTTTAGCAGATCCAATTTATTTCTTTTTTGTTCAGGTAATTTGTCTTGAAAATAGACACCTTACTGTAATCAACCACTAGGGGGCAGCAGGGTTCAGTAATCCTCACCCTCTGGAATGTTGCCTTTCTAACCAGCCCAAGTGCTTTTTTCAGTACTCATTAACTACCTTGTTGAAACATCCTGCACCCAGGAGGTCTAAAGGTACACTACAAAGTTGTCTGAGTGATTGGCAGACTCCCTGGAAACAAGTTCCTACCGATTTAATTCGAAGGAAGATCGACGCACGCTCACAGATATGCAACAGAAGTCATAGTAAGACCCTTGTTTTTATAGTTTTATTCTGATCCTAGCAGCTGCATGTCATTTCGGTTCGTTTAATAGATTCAGTAAAGATATAAATAGGAACAGAGACGTCAAAAGTATCCCAGATTAATCTGTACTCCTTGAAAGAAAAACATAAAACCTGCTTAAGTCATGAAATGTGCTTCCCTCGTTAGATCTCAAGGAATCATCCATCAACTCCAAAATGCCCTCAAAATTCTGACTCGACGCAAACGAACACCCCAGTGTGAACGCACTGTAAAACACACCAAGTGCCCAGAATCCAGCATATCCGTTTATGTAAACTTGTCCGTCTGTACGCAGACCCACCCAACTTGGGCTGTTTTTTTCGAGTTTTGCTCGCGTTCCGCTACGTGCCGTCACTTTCCAGGCTGCAGCGTTCCGGAGAAGAGCTGGGTTTTGGAGACAGATCGTCGCTCTTGGTCCCGTTTGGCTTAGAAACTCTCTGCTGCAGCTCATCGAGTTCTGCCGGGAGAGGGATGCCGAGCTCCAGGTTCAGCGCCAAGGCCGCGAAACAGTCCTCCAGCTTCTGGAAGGCCGGCCTGGATGGGGGTGTGTGAGAGAGAGAGAGAGAGAGAGAGGTTCAAATGGTGCTTTGCATCTTTTATTCAAATATACACACATAGTTATTATGCAAAAAAGAGAAAAAGATGGAAGTACAAAAGCGTAAAACTCATCAGTAAAAAGGAATAGTGCTGGCTGTAATTCAAACCACTGCAATGCATATTTTACTGTTCTCCCTCCTTTCAATTAAGGAAACCCTCTTAATTAGTTGATTAGTTAAATCAGGTGTGCCGGGAGCTGAGAATCCATAAACAGGCATATTGGCAGAGTGACTGAGTGTTGGGGGGAACATGCCTACGTACCACAAGCTAGCTAGCTGAGCTTTCACCCAGTTAAAATTCTATAGTGGCTAATGTTAATTTATATGCTAATGGTACTTTGCATTTGATTGAACTACCGTACACGTCGTCCAGTGTCAACTCCTACATTTCCTGTGGTAAGTTAAACTTTAAATTAACTTGGCTGGTTAGCTAAAGTGGTGCGTAGCAGCAGGTTCCCATTTGCAGTTCAGCTGTCACTCAAAGTAGCCACACACCACCAACTAGGCATAATTGTAATGGCTCAATATGATTTTAGCTGATGAGTTACATAAAAATTCATCCCCATACAGTTGTCAGGAATGGAAAATCTGGCTATGGAGACAAAAACTGTTTTTGTACCAGACTGTAAACATGTTTACTTCTGTTGTAAAGTTTAACATGGACTGCTATGGAAATTGACTCACTTTAGCAGCCGGCCCCCAGTGGTCATTAAAGGAACTGCACATTTTGGCACTGCAGTGTTGAACAGGTATTTCAGAAACATAATCCCTTGGTTTATATTATATACAGTTCTAATGTATTATTGTTTCTATGGTAACAACTTACTTGTAGGATATGTTAGATGCTGTAACAAGTCAAGGGCTAATAAAAAGGGATTCAAAATGTATAGATAAACTATATCTATAGTAACTATAAATATATAAGTGTATATGGTAAGGAGGTTTTTGTATTATTAACTACATTACTTATTAAATGGAACGACAAATTATAGATTGTATTTATAGATAGATATACATATATATAAATATTGTGTCTTTTGGGCGTTCCATAACATTACATATAACTATAAATGGTTGAACATATAGCTTTAATTTTATTATTAATAATAATTCTAATAATAATAATAATAATAATAATAAATTCTCATTCTCAAAATGCTGTCATAAATTAAGAATAAAAAACATTAAGATGTAAACTTTTGGTCACATCACAGCACTCCGTGATGATTACTTTCCTCTAACAGCATGCCCTAATGTTTCATTCCTGACCCTGCGGACTACATAATAAAAGGACAAGCGGGGAAAAAACAGGAATTCCCCGTGCTGAACTGCTTTGCAAAGCTTTTTGAAATTCAGCAAGCGTTCAGACTCTGCAGAAAAGAGGAGAGAAAAAAAAAGCAGGCAGGCTGGCATTCAGCCATGTGTATCACTTGTTTACATCTCTTCACCTCTATTACAGCTAAAGTCAAAACAGGGCAAAAACAAGAACTGGCAGGATATGGGGTGCTAAAAAAAGGCTGTAGATTTAAATTCAGATATCATGGTACTAAGCGTTATGACACATACCGACTGTCAGGAGCGAGGTCACAGCAGGCCACGGCTAACGGGAAGAAAGCAGGAGGACAGTCTTCAGGTAGGAACTTCTCTGTAAACTTGCCCACGTTGAGGCCGAAGTCCAGTGTGCGGGGCAGACACTCGGGATCGGCGTACACCTGGCCGATGATCTGGAGCCGCAGAAAAATGAGCAGAAGCCATGCAAATAAATGCCAGACGTTTGGTTTCAGCTCTTGGATTTGCATAAATCTTTACAGGATAATGACAGGATTGTAAATTAGGTTTTAGGCAGTATGTGTGTGTGTGTGTGTGTGTGTGTTTGTGTAAGAAAAAGAAAGGTGAGACGGGTTGTGGTGAAGCACACCTCGCAGAGTACAATGCCGAAAGAGAACACGTCCACCTTCTCGTCGTAGCGTTTCCCTGTTCGACATAAAGAAACAGGACGAGTCATGTTTAAGCTTTAAGTCTGATTAATGGTTTACTGTAAATCCGAACACTTAAAGGAATACTCCCGTTTAAAAAAAACAAAAAACATATCCATACACCACATCTGTAGTGAATATGAGAACACCAGGAGCAAGATATTTCAGCGTTCTTCTGTACTGCGAAAACCTGTTTCCCTACAACGTACTTGTAATGGAAGTCTGAGGGCAGCTGTTGAAAAACAGGACGTTTTATAGGACAATTCTATCAACTCTTCAGTCATATGAAGCTGTAAATCAGGATATTTTAAACTTTCAGTGAGGAAAGGGAAGGTTTTGTACCAAAGTATGTAAAAACATCTGCCCTTAGATTTCCATTAGAGGTGAGCTTTTTGAGGAAACAAGCCTTCGGTTTTATCGGCATACAGGGAAACGTCAAAATTCTCGTCTACAGTGATCTCACACGGACGTTACACCTGCAGTGGTTCGAGATTAGTTTTCACAAGTCCTCCTTTAATAATCCGTTACTCATCTGCACTTGCTTGTTTACTTCCTGGACTTGTGCACTGTACTATGTTACATTTGTTATTATGCTTTTTAAAAAATTTTTTTAGACAAACATATTACGCGATGTGTGTATGGGTTGTTATCGGTACTCTAATATCCTTCTCACCGTTCAGCATTTCCGGAGCCATCCAGTACGGGTTGCCCACCACCGTGTAGCGCTTCTTGCGGTCGATGCGACGGAATATCCTTTTCTTGTTGGTGGGTTTGTCAGGAGAGGGCTGCTTCACTTTGTCCTCCATGACGAGACGGGACAGACCGAAGTCCGCCACCACCACCGTGTTGTCCTGGTGTCGAAAAAAGCATAGTTAATTAGATTCATTTATTCATTCGAGCCCTCGACCCTGGAGGTGTGAGGACACAGTGCTAACCACTATGCTGCATTAGTTCTATAGGATTCAAATAGTTTTTTTTTTATTTTTTATAAGTAATTGAATGATAGACAAATAGTTTATGTTATTAATTATTAATGTTATTGTACCAAGCTCAGGGGTGCCACTAGAGATTCTGGACTCTTTGACAACTAAATGTAACGTTCCACCATCCTTGATAAAGCCAACTATTTTTCGATTGAGATAGCATTTATCTTTACCCTTTTATACTCTTTGATATTCTGCACATTCAGTTTAATATGATGTTGGCCCCGCCCCCTTTCCAGCAGGACCTTGCTAGTCATGCCGCAACCAGTATCGGATTGTTTTTCAGGAGTTGGTCTCATCCCCATACTTCCAGTGAAAGAAACTCTTAATGCTTCAGCATTCCAAGACATTTTGGACAATTTTATGCTCCCAACTTTGTGGGAACAGTTTGGGGACGGCCCCTTCCCGTTCCAACATGACTGCGCACCAGTGCACCAAGCACAGAGTCCTGACCTCAACACCGTTGGGATGAATTAAGAGTGGAGACTGTGAGTCATGGCTTCTCGTCCTACATCAATGTCTGACCTCACAAATACGCTTCTGGAAGAATGGTCAAGAATTCCCATAAACACACTCCTAACCCTTGTAGAAAGCCTTCACAGAAGAGTTGAAGCTGTTATAGCTGCAAAGGGGGCGGGGCCAACATCATATTAAACCCTACGGATTAAGAACTGGATTTTACCCAAGTTCATATGCATGTGAAGGCGAGCTCAATTCAAGATATTGTGGCCAGCTTACCATGAAAAAAACCATGAAACCGACATGGTGACACAAGCAACTAAATGCTACTAAATGCTCCAAGTCCAAAAATACGACTAATGAAAACAGGAATTCCCCTTTAGTGTTAAGTTTCCCATGATATGTTTCTTCATCAGGCATGTTTCAGAAGCTTCGGATAAAGAGAGTGACTTAATGTGCCTTTTTATCACCCTGCCCGGGCTGACCAGCTACCAACTGCCAAAACACAACCCAAGCTGGTCAAACTGGTAAATCATCTTTGTCAGCTGGCAAGTTATTTTCAAGCTTCTTTATTATTAGTTATGTAAACTTTTCTATAAATATTTGAAATCGTTTTAAACAGTCATGCCATTTTCAGCGTGCACGCACATTTCTACCTACCGATCTATATATCCATCACTCTATCATATGTATACATCTCTACGCACACAATCTCTTCTCTTTCATGCTAAAGGGTCTTGCGACACATGTTTTTGTTATTCACCTCCACAGATACTTGGCCTGTCTTGACACGAAGACTAAACTGCTCCTCCCTCATCGCTAGAACGAAAACAAGGCTTTAAGACAAGTCAAGGCTATCTGTCTTACTTGAGACACAACTATTGCACTCAAGGGCAGTGTCGGACCAAAATAGTGCAAATTAACCGTAACATTAAAGCAATTTGCTCAGGGTGATCAATCCAGGCGGGCTAGCTTTTACACCCCTTGCAACTCGTAAGGGTGATGTACCCTGGACACCTGTGACTCTCATCGGTTCCCTAGGTGGATCATTGTTCTGTAGATGCAGACCAGGAACAACCTACAAGACGTGCTGTTTTGGAGATACTCCAACCCAGCCTTCTAGTGCTTCTCAAAGTCTCTCAGATCTTTAAGCTTGCCCATTTTTCCTGCTTTCGACACATCAACTTCGAGAACGCTTCTTGAAACGTGCCGTTGTAACGAGATAACCAGTGTTCTTTAAGACTTAATCATTTGCCACATGTACCTT
>JAOVVB010000029.1:5561868-5577604 GCA_028570985.1 Heterobranchus longifilis | reverse complement strand
AGTGATTCGTTCATTTTCTACTGGGCGCGCATGCGCAAATCATCGCAAAACCCCTGTAGGTTATGTACAGGAAACAGAATTGGGCGATTCGTTCTCAATGACTCTTCTACGCGTGACTCCGATAGACGCTGTGCAGTGCAGTACACAGGAAACAGAATTGAACGGTTCTCAACGAGTCTTCTTATGTAGACGTATTGGGGGGTCTTTTTTTGAAAATGCAACATTTTATTTTGTTTCTCATCAAAAGAACGAAATGAACTAAATGACTCAAAAAAAGTTTCGTTCATTTTGATGAACGAGATTCAAAGAACCGAGTCACAAAAATGATTCGAACTTCCCATCACTAACCGTGACTGTCAAAATTACGTCACATGCTCGCAGAATTTATGTGTCGAGCAGAAGATGCATCGATTTCGCAAACTGCGCGTGCGTTCGTACGGTGTTTGACTTGGAAGCGGCAAAATGGCAGACGAGGAGAGTCCAACAGAGACGGGACGAAATCCGGGAAATAGCTTATCTCACATTGTTTGCAATACAAGTTTCTTACTATATTACGAACGCATGAGCAGTTTGTGAAATCGATGCATCTTCTGCTCGATACATAATGCCTGCGAGCCTGTGACGTATTTTTGACAGTCACGGTTATCTATTCGTAACGGAAAAACCCCAAGCGTAAAATCGCGCTTCGAATTATTATTATTAGTTGTTGTTGTTTTTTTTTTTTTTTGGAATCGTATTCCCACATAAGAACACGTACTACATATTTTAGTGTATGATTTGACTTATACGAGAGTTTACAAAACCACATTTTTGTGTACATTTTATTCATTTATACACCTTAGGCCAATTTGTACCCATGTTAATTAGTACACGCACGTCTTTTTGGACAGCTATGCAGCAAAATCTCGTGTGAAATTTCAACCCTCAGGCATCATAATGGCAGCAGATTCCAACCTGTCTGCAGATTTTCATGACTTCTTGAGCTTGTTAAGGCTCCCAAAAAGCTCCCGATGCTGGAAAAAAATAATCCGTAGAAAAACAGGAGGGCGCTTCACATACTATGACGTCAGCACTATCGTAGCACTGACGCTGATGTGACAGCCATGATGTCTCTGTGCTGATGTCACAGTGCTTGGGCACTAATAAAAAGAATTCTTCCTGAGAAGTTAAACTGGAGAGACTTTTGGAGTTAATGAGAGGTTTTTTTTTTTTTTCCTCATATAAAGATATTTTCCTTACACTCATGCTAGCTCATCATACACAAAATTTCCCCAGGTACTGATTTTCGCCTTGAGCCTAACCCTAGATTTCATTCCTGGTTGTATTCTAAGACAAAGTACCGTGAAAAACAACTCGACATGCACACTTACCTCTTCCTCCATCAGTGTTCCTACTGGAAGCCCGTTGATCTCCAGGATGCGGTCTCCGACATGGATGGCGTTACGAACCTCTGGGCTGATCAGCATCCCTCGTACCCTATGATTGGAGCAATGTCTTAGAATGCGCCCACATACATCAGTGTAAGAGCTCTGACTAACTTATTAATTAAGGCACCGAGGACTGGCTTGGCAAGTCATTTACTACCACAACAGCACCGTGACTATCCCACTAGCAGTTCAGTACAAGCGTGTTGCTGAAATAGGATTGTTGGTAAAAGTTCAAAAATACTCTTGAGCATGACCACAAACCAATAATTACCCTTACGCAATATATTACTCAGAGTGTTTACTAGTGTGTGTCTATGGAAAGAGCCAAAACGGTGCTGGGGCGATTGAGTCCTATATTGACTGACTGGATAAGAACTCGCTGTTAAAGAAAAAAAAAAATGAAGCACAAGTAAGAAATAGACTCAATCAATCCAGGACAAATTAACAGCAATACCAAACAATTGGATTGGTTTTAAACATATAGATAGCACACCCAAACTTCAAGAAGTAGACACTGGGTTTGTACTCGACCCTAAAATTTATCGAATTGTCGCCTTTTAACATGATTAAACATGTAGGCGTGGACGTTCCTCAGGTCTTCACTCACTCTTTGACGTGCACGCTGGCCGTAGTGCTGCTGCAGTCCCGGAGCACGCTGACGCTGAAGCCTCGTTTCCCGTTAGCAGCCGCCGGCATAGACACCAGCGTGACTGTGTGAGGCAGCGTGTCTGGAGACGAGTCTGCCGTGCAGCGCCTTTCCAACATCGGTGCCAGGATCTCCTGCTTATAGCATTTACCGCTACGCAAACACAAACAGATTTAGATAGAACGCTGCCTGACTCCACTGTTACTCACAGTAACAACAGATGATTGGATTTAGCCATAATGGATTTAGCCATGTTTATCCTATTTACTTCATTGTCCTTCTTAAACACTGATTCGTTTTGGAAAATCTTGCTGCTGATTTACTAAAATGTTTATACTAAAACTGTATTTGCCACATACACATTACTGCTCAGTGAAATTCTTTATTCTTTGCATATCCCAGCTTCTGATACGAGGCTTGGTTCAGAGCACAGGGTCAGCCATTATACGCCGCCCCTGGAGCAGACTTAGAATTCTTGAATCTGCTTCGTCAGAAGGTGCGTATCAGTCATGGGGCGTTCAAGTCAAACCGGGACAAATCTGACCTCGCTCAAATGTGATTTCCGCATTTGGACCATTTAAAGGAGTTCCTGGGAGGCCAGCGATTCAGACATGAAGCTCCTGTGTACCATGTAAAATTTCTACCTTAATAATATTCAAGCATTAGTATAGTGTAGCATGGGATTATACATAAAGGAAGTTTTTCCGCACAATCAAAAGTCCCAGTTTGATTTGAACACCCTTGTATTTCAGTTCTAGGATTTTCTTTATTATTATTATTATTATTGCTCTTGGCTAATACAACTCAATGTGTGTGCAATGTTTTTCCACACTTCATAGTAACAAGCTTAATTTTTTCCTGACTTAGTGAATTCAAGACAAGCCTGATTCCAATGACAATAATTACAGGTACTGAGATGTTTTAATAGATATTTCACAGCATTATAAAAGAAAAAAAAAAAAAAGAGTAAACCATGTCTTATTTTTTAATTCTTCTTGCAGTTCAACAAATTCAGTTATTTCTTTTGTTAAACATGACAAGGCATGCCTTTATGGAAAATCAATCAACTTCAGGGTGGAAACTTCATTTCGAAATACATTTCACCACTTCACCCGTTGTTGATTATTTTCCTGTTAAAGTGCACACACAGATTTTTTTCAGCTGGGGAAACCCAGAACAGTTTGATTACCAATATGAGATACAGGTGTAAACAGAGACAGAGATAATGTTTGTACAGTTAAGCATTTTCTCACCAGTAGAGTTTGAAGCGCTCCACCAGGGCGTACGTATCCCGCTCCTCGATCACCACCCTACACCTCAGGCACACGAAACACTCGGGGTGATACTTGTACTCTCCGGCCACCTGAGAAACACAGCCCGGGGTCTGATCAGTGTCATTTCACAGCAGGAAAACAGCTCTAGATCCCAGGTACACAGTCTACGGCTTCCACGCGTTACACGCCGCCCTGTCGCTGTCACGTCCTCTGTGGTTTGAGGTTGTTTTTCGCACACGAGACTGATTGTATTTTTACCTCTCTCACCTGCTTGTGTCTGAACCTGCCTGCTGTCAGTGATGCAATCAGCACCTCCCTGCTTCTTTCCCACACACACACACACACGCAGCGTATTATCAGCATTATCGCTCTTCCCTTGTTGTTTTATTGTACCTTTAACTAAAACCATTTTTTTGTTCAGTTTTTCTTTATTTAAACCCAATCCTCAATGTTCAGTTCAGTCCAATGACAACAAATTCTTTTCATAGAACTTTTAATTGGAAATCTTAAGTGTTTTTTAAAATTTTGATGTTAATTAATTATCCTTAACAGCTGCTCAGACAGTAGCATCAGCTGGAATTCACTTACAGTTTCCTATTAATGCATAAAATCTTATATTTTTTATAGTTTCTATTCTATACCGTTTCTAACAGCTCACTCACAGGGACATCTATGGTAGATAGATGATCAGCATAATCTTAAGTAATCTACTAATATTTATTTAATGCTGGTATTTAACATGTACAAAGTCTAATCATGATCTTGACCGTTTGACATTTTCCATAACGAAACATTTAATTAACATTTAAAGAAGTAGACTGCACACCCTGATAATGGAGAACACCTGTCCACAGCTATTATATACACACATATAGCGATCAGCCACAACATTAATACCACCGCAAGGTGAATTAAATAACACTGATTATCAGTTATATGCTGGTAGACTGGTGAGAGGATCATGTTCACTTATGCCTGTGGGGAGTAAAGGGCAGCCCGTCCAGTCCGAACCCACAGAAAATCCAATGTATGTTGTGTATGTTGGCCGTGATAGAAAGGTATCAGAACACCCAGAGCATCACAGCCTGCTGTGTATGGGGCTTAGCCGGCAAAGAGTCCAAGGTTGTTGATCTGGCTGCAAAATTCCCCAGAACTCAATCTGACAAGAGTATCCACGGAATGTGCTGGATAAACAAGTCTGATCCATGGAGGACACACCCTGCAACCCAGAGCACCCAAAGGCTAACCTGCTAACGTCCCAGCGCCAGACACCACAGCGTTCCTCTGGAGGTCTTGTGGAGTCATGTGCCATTATGGTGGCACAAGGGGAACCTACTTACATAATACCGGGCTTAATATGTTGGGTTGTAATTTTATAGGAAATAATGGAAATTGGTAAAATATTACTAACACTATAATCATATCTTTTCACATAAAAACAAATCTAAAACATTAAGAAAAGACATGTAAATAAAGTAAAATATGAAATTAATAGACAGACATTAAACCTCACTTAACCTTAATGTATGATTGCTCTTGGCATTGGATGCTTTTTAAACAGAACAGAAAGTGGCTTGTTTTTCCTTCTCGCTATCGTCCTTGTCCAAACATTCTTGGGAACCATGGTGCTATATCTTCACTAAATCTTGCACAAAATGCAAAACAAAAAATAATTCGCAAACTTGCATCGTTTGGCTTTTTGTCGGACGTACGCGCGACTTGGCTAGTGCTCGGTTTGGGTCCTTCATATGCCGATGCAAATTTCTTGCAATATTTCAATTCTCAAGGCAAAAATTCAGAAGGGAGGACATTCATACAGTATATACTGTACACACAAACAAACACGCAATAACAGAACGTCCTGTGACGTCACATGTTAATGTAAAAAAAAAAAAAAGCCAACACTGGCTCATTGCTGTGGAATAAGAGGAATAGAATGCTTGAGAAAAGGAACTTCAAATTCAAGTTCATCACAAAAAAAAAAAATACATAAATTTACCACAGCACGTCCTCCTTCATTAATTACTTTCCAATAATCCCAATTCACATGTGTTTTATTATTATTTTATTACTGTCTCAAACACTTTTGTCTGCATTAATTTGTTTAAAATACTTCTTTCATCGCTCAGGAACATGCAAAGAACTTGTTAAAATGAGACACGTCGTACGGCTCTATGGCGAACACTGACAAACAGGCTGAACGTTCATCCTTTAAGACCTTTAATAGACGGCCACGACATGCTACCTATAGTCTCAGCACGTTTTATGGAAAGGAAAAGGATGTGCAGACAAAAGGAACACGCCTGTTTATTCATGTTTGCCCTGGGAATAATCTCACGCACGCATGTCTGGGACATACACATATACACACACCCCGGGTAGAAGACAGGAAAATGAATACCTGACACTATACACAGGAAACGAGACACACACACGCTGCTATTCTGCCTTTCTTCTGTCAATAACAGTAACCCGGATTCATAAGGGCTTAAGGCCAGACTGACGGCGGTATGTTTACTGCTCACGCGTGCACGCGCGTCGACCGCACACGGGACGCTCAGCGGGATGAAATCATAGTGTCTCTCCAAACAGCGAACTATTAACTGCTGTATCTGTTGAGCGCAATAACAAGATTTTATCACAGGTAATAAAAAGAAGATGCTATTTTTATAAGCACGAGGGCCTGTCTGACATTCTCGCGTGTAACTTTTTGTATCTTCATCCATCTGGATGGACATGAAAGGAGCGTGCGATGTCCCGGGCCAAAACCCGCTCTGAGATTTGATTTATTCAAAACCACAAAAACCAGATTAGCCCAGATGATTAGAGTCATCCATCAGTCAGTCTCTCTGAAATGGAGCTGTTTCGGCTTTCTGTCTCTTAAAACCGAAAACTAGATCCTGGTTCTGCTGAAATATTTGAACGTCCCGAAGAACACAAGACAAGAGCATCTGGAGATGTGATTATACACCGGTATTGACTGAGACACACTGATTTAGAAGCAGCTGATACTATGACTCTGATTATGTACGACGTCTCAGACCCTTTCATTCCTATAGGATTCGTAACAGTGACTGTGTGCGAGTGTGTGTGTGTGTGGATTTCCCAGCACTGCGCTGCAGCAGCTCCTCCCTCCCTCCTTCTTAGACCCGTAGATTAAAGAAAGAATGACTGATGAGTGGGAGAAAGTGCTGTTCCCGTAAATAAGAGCTTGGCTGGGTTCTGAAGATTAATTTCAAACTTTGGAGTATTATTAGAAAGATAGTTATATATTTATACCGCGGTGCCTGTGGATTTCTTCGTCCTGATACTCTATATTGACGTGCCAAGTTCTAATACCCTTATAGTTTCCAGAGTAACGGCGTACACAGAGACTTGTAAAAACAGACGGATGAAAATTGGAATTCATTGACAAATTGCTGTCCCTCTATGATGTGGTGTTATTACATGACATTACACTCCATTGTTGATTATTTTTCTGCAACAGAAATGTACGAATGTGAATGTTTAAGACATTACGCTCCCCTTTTAGGTTGCAACTAACCCTGTTACAAAGAAAATAAATGTATGCCTTCATTCATGCACAAAAAAAAGTCCCGGTTTGATCTGAACAGCCCTTATATTTATAAATCTTCATTTATTTTAAATAATTTTAAGTTCCCTAATGTTTGGTTTTGCACGCATGACAAATTCATCATTTCATGCCACACTTCATTACAACGCACCATGACGACTCCTTTCCACATGAACACACACACACGCATGCAGACAAGCACCTACATGAACAAAGCAGTGTTACTGTGAGCAGCAGTTACACGGTCTGTTCCTCCCTGTAAAGGGAGAAATTCATGTTTTTACACCTTCAAGGCCCAGAACTGAAAAAAAAATTAAAAATTGCCATTTGTCAATGCAGGCCGGTATAAAAGAGCCTTATTATGCATTTATCTCCCCCCCCCCCTCCCCCTCCGTTTCCCTTGATATGCTTTCACCACTCTGGGTCAGTGAAAAATGTCTGTGTGACCGCTGCGTTGTCTGCGTGTGTCACGGTGCTGCTCATAAACATTGCGCTTATTCGGGATTTTTGGGTTAGGGCTAACATTTGTGTTATGATTACAAAGCAGTCCATTGAAAGCCCATGCACATTCCAGAGGCATGATGACAAAGCAAAGACACGCTGAGACCATTCCAGCCTTCGGATCGCGTTCAACCAGAGCGTAGGGAATGAGCTCATGGTCTAAGCCTGGAAAACAAACAGTGGTGAGGTTTTCGTGTCCTTGATGCCTTCTAGCGCTGATCTGCCAGCGGCGAAAGGTGCAGTTCTAGACCCGGGGCGGAATTTACAGGTAGATGTAAACGAACTGCTTTAAAATGGAAGCCCGTACTAGCAGGGTTAAAACACACATGCACACACACACACACACAAGAGGAGGATAGGAGCTGTTGTTCTGGCCTGTTTTCATTTAAGCATTCATAATACGCGTTACAGAGCCTGAGAGACGGGAGGAAATCTAAACAACGATACGGAACAGAGCTAAATCAACACGCTAAATGATTTTATGTTGGCGACCGGTTTGCCCCCTGCCTGTGCTTCGGAGAGCTCAGGAGCCATGACTACATACTACAACTGTGTAATTACTATACTATAATGAATGCCCTGTCCAGGGTGGATGAAGCCAAACTTTTTGTGATGCAGACTTTCTTTCTTCTACCAGGTGCTGCGACTTTTACATCACGTGCATTATCGCCTACGTTATCATTTTCTGCATTGATTTAGGTGTCGTGCACATTTGTGAGCCTATTAACAGGAGCCCCGTTAGAGGAATGTTACAGGAAGCACCTAACACAACAATGGCAGACTTTTGCATCGTCATAGCAACAGAGGCCATACACACAGGACATACACACACACATACAAGTGTTCATGATAAATACTGACATACTGTATAATAATAGGAAACAACAAGGAACTATGGCAACACTTATAGAAAAGTATAATGAGTGAAATAAAAGCAATATAATCATAATGATCAGCCGAATGCTAGGACAAACAGCAAAAGAGATCCTCAATGAAAATAGAGTGTGCGGGAGGACGAGCAGGAGTGAACTAATCCCTCATGCAGGTCATAAGAAAAGCATTTCCAAAACCCTGCTAAGGATTAGTGAGGAGACGTCCAAATACAGTCCATCTATCGAGAGAGGATCAGTCACCTCTAAAACCAGCTAAAACCTGATAAAATCAACTCAATGAAGCTGTTGTCTCCTCTTGTTTATTACCTATACAAAGGCTTAAACAACAACAGTGATGTCCTATCATTTCTGGAATAAGGGCAGTGTTTATGGCAAACAGCAAAAATCCGCGAAATAAACATCACTCAGTGATGTGAGAAAATCCAGATTTCTCTTACCATAGCTGGTCCGGTCATTAGCAATGAGCAGCCATGACACAGCTCCCCGAATTTCTCCCAGTAGTGTTTTCCACAGTAGAGATTTCCCTCCCGCTCATAGTACCAGTTGGTCAGGAATTCACAGCACTCGGAGCACCTGAGGACACAAATGGGAAACGCACCAATTATAGCAAGGTTAGCTGTCAATTACAAAGCTGTTCTTATTGCTATTATGATTAAAACAGCGCCCACCACAAAGTTCACTGATCAACATCGCTTTTATCAATCCCAAGTCTAACCGATTCACATATTTCTGTGATCAACATCCCCTTCATCAAACCCTGATCCAACCCCACCACATAGTTCCTTGATCAACATCCCTTTCATCAATTCCCAAACTAGCCCATCCTCATTATTCCTGATCAACATCCCCTTCATCAAACCCTGATCTACTCCCTCCACGTAATTCCCTGATCAACATCCCTTGCATTAATCCCCAATCTAACCCATCAGTATTCCCTAATTAACATGTCATGCATCAATGCCAGATCTAACCCAGCATCATTCCATAATAAACATCCCCTGTATCAATCCCTGATCTACTCTCATTCACATGGTTGCCTGATCAACATCCCCTGCATTAATCTCGATCTACCCGACCACTCTTCCCTTATTAACATGGCTTGCATTAATCCCAGATCTACCCTCCCACATCTTTCCATAATTAACATCCCCTGTATCAATCCCTGATCTCCTCCCCCCACATCATTCCTCATCAGCATCCCCTACATTAATCCCAAATCCACCCTTTACATCGCTCGCTAATCATCATCTCTTAAATGAATCCCCAAACTACACTCCATAGCATTTCATAATCAATATACCCTGCATCAATCCCTGGTCTACTGCCACATCATTCTATAATTAACATCCTTTGGATCAGCCTTTCATCCACTTCCCCGACATCATTTTCTAACCAACTCCCCCAGCATTAAACCCCACCCTGCCCCCACATCATTCCCTAATCAACACCCCCTTCATCAACATACCCTTCTTTCTTGATGATCATCCCCTCCATTATTCCCCAATCTGAAATACACAGCTGAAGGTTTTTAGAACATGTGACCATCATACCCATATCCACAAATTTTCCCTTCACTGAATCTAAAGGAGCCAAACTGGTTCTGGCATGACACTGCTTTCTATGAATGATCTTCCATAAAGACAAGGGTTGCCAAGGTTACAGCGGGAGAGTGTGTAAGAGTGTCCCTCACAGAGCCCTGACCTCAATCACACTGAAAACATTTAGGATGAATGTGAAAGCTGATTATGCACCAGGCCTCCACATCCATCATCAGAGCTCTTGTGGATGAATGAACACACATCCATATGATCACAAACCAAAGTCTAGACAAAGCCTTTCCAAAAAACTAACAATTATAAGAGCAAAGGGGGACTAAAGCAAAAGGGGAATGGGATGTTCATGTTCATCTGTGCTTTATGATCAGTTGTCCACATACGTTTATCGATTATGTCCCATCAATCCTAAGTCTATGTTTTGTGCATATTTCATATGCATCATTCCCTGATCGACATAGCAGGGTTAAGAAGATTTTATTCTGTTGCAAAGAGAAAGTGATGTAGAAAAGATCTGTTGCACTTTATCATCTCAAGCGTGTCAGGAAACATAAAGCTGCTGATAACAGGTTTTGCGGCATTTAATCAGCACTTTCAAGAGCCATCTTGTAGATCAGAACCCGATACGATATCGCCGATACCTAGCGGCCGATTCGATTTGTGTTGCGATTCTGTCAGTATCACCCACTCACTTATCGTCTATACCACTTTATCCTGTATATAGGGACACCCTGGACAACGTGCCAATTCATCGCAGGGCACACACACATACAGACACTCAGTCACTCATTCACACACTATGGGCAATTTGCGAATGCAAATTAGCCTTTGTCTTTGGACTGTGGTACATAGAGTACATAGAGATCATACGCCAAGTACATAGAGATCATGCAAACTTCATGCACACAGATCCCAAGGCGGAAATCGAACCTGGACCACTATACCAGACAGAACAGCATCAGGGGTAGCTTAGTAGTTAAGGCACTGGACTATGGTTTGGAAGGCCCATAACCCACACCTGATGTACAATGAGATAAAAATAAAATGTAAGTCACTCTGGATAAGGGTGTAAATGTAATGTAAATGTAAACTCTGTCAGTATCAGGATATATATATATATATATATTTTTTTTTTTATTTAGTTACAATTCTCAACTAACAGCAAAGAATTGCGTGCCAATTGGTGACTAGTTTAGAGCACACCACCTGCAGGATTACAGAGGAACTGCAACATATTTCCACCTCAAATGCAAACATACATGAATTAAAATCTTTTTTTTTATTTTTTTTTATCGATTTCGGTCGTCATGGAATCAATTACCCCCTGCCCCCCATCTCTAAAAAATACTTTCCTTTATCATCTCAAGCGTTCTTCCCTGATCTACCCTTCCCCCCACACATCCACTAAATTTGAGAGTGTAAACTATGGTAAAACTAACAGTTCAGTTAGAGCAAAAGTTATGCTAGGTCTGATTGAAGGGTGACCTGAGAAGATATTTTACACATTCTTAAGAAGAAACTGACTAACACACTGAGCTGAAATCACATGATGTGATTATGAGAACGGACTAGAAAATTCTGGTGTTTTCAAACTCAAAGAATCAGCCATGTCTAGAGACGTGTGTGTGTGTGTGTGTGTGTGTGGGGGGGGGGGGGTGCTTTCCCTCTCACACACACACTTGCTTGCTTGCTTGCCCACCCACCCTGCGAAACACAGGGGCCACACTGAATGAAGTCTGTGGCATGTTAGAGTGGAAAAAAAGAAGGAATTTGGGCCATAAGCCAAACCTGGTTGGAAAAAAAAGGCACAGTTTCTCCCTCAGGGAATCCCACGACTGTGAGGTGATGTTGGAACACCATAATGTTCCTTTTAGCTGTGACATTGCTCCCAGGGACAAACCTGACTTAATTAAAGGAGACTAACTGGTTGAACGGCACAGGGCACCTTAGCTCTGTTATTAAGGAAGAACATTTGTCTAGCTAGCACGGAAAGAACGAGACGCCTTTCGAACATGCGACAGCTTGCTCGGTCACAAATTGGTGTGCGAGCATTCACTATGCGAGAATCTTAGAAGGGCTGCCTTCAGGGGAAGTAAAAATTTTTTAGCGGAAGTGTACTAGAGAGCCAAAAAAATTCTCTTTTTGACCTCTGGAGACTTGCTTATACTTTGTCAGCATCTGCATCTAATCGACTCGACTAACACAAAACACGGACGGTCGGACGCAATTATCCGTTTTCATCTCGCTGCTGTGGATCGCTGATGTGTATCGTCCGTCTGCAGGGACGTCTCCCGTCTATAACCTGCATACGATTATCCTGCTCCGCCTCACGGCCGATCAGGTTGGCCCCAACAGCGAACAATACAACACGGCTCAAACTTTCTGAAACCGAAATTCTTCGCATTCCAAGGGAACTGGAAACACCTGGAGCCAAAGAACACTTTTTACTCAGCTTGAACTGCTGCTGCAGAACAATAACAATGAAAATGTTCAGAGTCACTGTTAGAAAAATAGACACGTCAGTCAGAAACGCTGCTAACTCTTAACTGCTAGGAAAAAAAAAAATTTGGTCAAGGAAAAAGGAAAAGAAAAAAAAAAAGTAGCGAAGCTCTGGGCCGAAAAAGCCAGACAGCTTTCACAACTTAAGTGCAATCCATCTTCTTGATTACGCCTTGTTGTGCTGTGAGAGCTGGCCTGCGAACAGGAAACGACTCACTCCAGTGCACAGCTTTCTTTCTTTCTTTCATTTTTTTGCTCCTGATATATGTAATCTTTAATTCCAGACATTTTAAAGCTCTATTTGCAGATTTGGCCCGATTTCCAAGAGTTTTTACATGAGTAATTCGGGTCTCTGTTTGCATGCGCGAACAGAATTCCACGTTCAACATCGCCGATCTCTGATTCATCTCGAAGAGGAAATTCAAAGTGTCTGGAACATAGTGTTCAAAGAAGAAATGGACATGGACTGGGAAATTGAAAAAAGAAAAAAAAAACACAGAAAACAAAAAGAGAAACCATTATAAATGATAAAAAGTGTTTTTAATGATCGTGCTGCATTCAGTGGCAGAGAAGAGGGCTGGAAAATAAAAGTCTGCTTTGATTAAAATCATATTAGTCAGACGCAGCCTGAGCAGCTGTGGGATTGTCCAGTAAGTGTATGGGTTCTGGCTGATCGCCTGATGAGTGCCTCCGTATCGAGGAATGTGGAGATCACTGCAGCTCTGCACAATGAGGCAGAGTGTGCGATCAGATAAACACGTTCTGCATGAGCAAACTTCACTATTGATTTAGCTTTTGTTTTGTTACAGAATGGTGATGTACAGTAGTTGCCACCTCACAGCTCTAGCGTCCCGAGTACAGTTTAATCGTCAGCTCGGGTTACTCCAAAATGCTGCTAGGAGCACGGGGCGTTTTTCACATTAAGCATGATTGATTTATACCATGCCCAAGAACGATTGCTCACCAAATTGAAAATAGTTTTCCGCAGCCTGTACTTTTAGTATGCTAATTAGGTCCAACCTGTCTTCCATGGCACTGAGATCACGTGACCTGACACCTCATTATAATTTTCTTCAAAAAAAAAACATCATGGCGGACACAGAGCACAAAAAAAAAATCTTTACTTGTTTGGTTTTCCGACATTTTGTTTGTTTCAACACCTTTTCACGTGACTGTATCATTTGCATGCTCATTAATATTCATTAGCGTCTGTCAAAGATGGGCGTGCACCCAGGATCAGCCTCGTCTGTGTTTAATTATTTTAATGTTTATACAACACATTGTATTTGTTATAACAACTTTATAACATTTTTTTCTTTTTATTTCTCTTCATATACAGTTTGAGAACCATGTATGGTCTGTGTCCATCTTTAAACGGTCCTATATTTTACCGTATCTTTAACAAGTTACGTTGCGTGTCAGATGTCTCCCAAAGTGTGTCTGTTAATGCACCAGCTGAAATAGCCTCCATCATTTTCATAACGAAAAATCCCTTAGTTTTACTCCAAAAACTTATTTTCACTGTCTATGTAAATAACCTACTGCTGAAACACACCCAACTAGCCAGCAGTAGAGCTGAGCAACAAGCCAGGGCACTGCATCTTCTTATATGAGGTCAGATTAGGAGAAAAATCCCCCCTGATCAGTAACCCAGAGCCTTAACCTGTTGAGCTATCTCACTGCCCATTGTTTTACATTCAAGTAGCTCTGGAGCTTTTTAGTCTTTATTTACCCAAGGACATTACAGATCATGTCTCAGATTTGTCATCTCAACTTGCTTGATTGATTTCTGTGATTTTACCCATGACATAAAAAAATGATCCAGTCATCTCAGGCATCCTGTTGCGCAGTTTTAAAAGTAAATTGTGTGTTTATTTATTCAGATTTCTACAGATAATCTCTCAGCCCTCAACAGTTTTATTTGAGAAGTGCTTTATTACTCAATGTGTTATTTTAAGGACAAACATTTCTTTAAAACATTAAGTGAGGATTTGGAATCCTATTATTTGCTCGGCTGAGACAGAAACGCAAACACAATATCTACACAATTTGTATTAACATAGCTAGCCTAAGACGTTAATTGTTCAAAATTCTGGAGATTAATTATTCGACTGAACTGCGAGTCAACAGGATTAATCAATTTGTGTTTTGGCAACCTGTGTCTACAGTGATGTCATGGCAACATCTGGGAATGCGTGTGTACTTAAGAGGATGTGTTAATCGCTTTCTCACACACAAATCACAATCTTATGCTCGGTGACGTCTCTGAACAAATATTCTGGGTCTGTCTCAGAGGTGTTCCAGGTGTACACACACACGCATTCGTGATAAACTTTCACCTTAAAGCCAGACGCGACTGAAAGCTCCTGATTTATTGTCAGCGTGTCGACACAGCTGGGCCTGATGACTCCCGCGTTGGAACATGGGATGCAAAACAACCCGCTGTAAAGCTTGGCTGCTTATTCAAAATGCCAACCTATATCTTTGTCAGCAACTTTCCTTCTGTTTTGCACCAGCAGCAAATCGCCAGTTGGGCGTTCACTCCCAGAGAAAGATAGAGAGAGAGAGAGAGAGAGAGAGAGAAGCAATGCTCAGGAGAAAGACACAAAGGCGTTCATGCGTTGCAACACTACATGGCAAACAATACAGAACAAATAGTCATTTCGTTTTTCACACTTGAGGAAATAACATTTGCCATGCCTAACACTCAATCAAATCTGGATCTTAATCGCCATGCCTACATCTTATTTATTGATTAGGAAACTTTACCTCTCCACATAAAGAACTGTATTACTAAGTAAGTCCATATAGTAAGTAGTCCAAAAAGATGACCATATCTATGGCCACCTACAAAGTCAAGACATAAATAACATGGATTTTTAAACATATTACATATTTTAAAACACATTCACACAGATCATCAACTGTACACCCGTAAGCTGGTAACCGGATCATGTGCACTCATGGCTGCGGGGACCAAGGGCCAGCCCGTCTAGTCAAATCTCACAGAAAAGTCAGATGCAGCACAACTTGCTGAAAAAAGGTCAATGCTGAACACGCTACAAAGGCACCAAAACACCCAGTGCACCACAGCCCACCTCACCCAGAGCCCAGCAGATAAAGAGCCTAAAGCCACAGACCCGGCCTCCGAACTGATTAAGCACCCAAGGGATGCACCAGCCAAATAAATCCGCTCCATGCAGACCCCACTGCGCAAACCACAGCATCCAAAGGATCCGCTGCCAACATCCTGGTGCTAGACACAGCGGATCCTTTGGAGGCTGTGGTTTGCAGGATGGGGCCTCATGGAGAGGACTTGTTCGCCCAGATGCACAACTTATCCTCAGAGTTTGTGGAGTCATGCCCCGA
>JAOVVB010000029.1:5518043-5539164 GCA_028570985.1 Heterobranchus longifilis | reverse complement strand
TTCGAATACGAGGACTGGCAGATTGGCACTGTTTACTACTTGGGTAAATCCTTTATGAAGGCAAGAAATGACAATCACATCATTGATTTTTTTCACATATTATTTTTTGAGAAATCATCTTTAAGTAGCCTAGATATCAATTCATCCATTTATTCATTGTCTATATCACTTAGGTTTTGAAGGGTCACGCACCCACACACCCAATCTCACATCTCGCATGTCTTTGGATCAAGTGACCAGTCTAATACATAGTCTGTACATAATACAACTTTTATAATATTATAAAAAAAAGTTTATATTATAACGAGTTACCAGTTATGATCCTTTTGTGGAAGGACTTGGAAGGACTTAACCATATGGTCATGTTTGGTAAAATCAAAATCATAAAAAAACTCCACAGTAGAACTGATGATTATGTTTAATAATGAAAGTAAGAGCATTTCTCACGCAAACAATGCGAAGAGACCTTAAGGGATTGGGACTAAACAGCTGTGTAGCCTTAAGAAAACCACTTATCAGTAAAACTAAACAATTGTTTAGTTTTGTTTAATTGTTTAATTGGCGGCATAAACAATGAACTGTACAACATTGGAAAAGGTCATGTGGTCTGATGAGTCCAGATTTACCCTCCATGTGTTGTGCCTACCATACTAGACTGTGGAGGCAGTGTTATGATCTGGGGTTGGTCAGGTCTAAGTTCAGCAACATTATGTATCCAGAAAATGAGGTCAGCTGACTACCTGAATATACTGAATGACCAGTTTCTTTCGATCAATGGATTATTTCTTCCCTGATGGCACAGATATATTCCAAGATGATGATGTCAAGATTCATTGAGCTCAAATTGCGAAAGAGTGGTTCAGGCAGCACGATATCCCATGTAGTAGAAGTGAATTAATTACTAAGTTTGTTTAGAATTGTAACAAAATCTAGAAAAATTATATTGAATCAGGATATTAAAAAAATTATGATACTAACAGAATCATCTTGGGTTGTTCCCGGGTGATTCCCATACGTAGTAGAATCTCTGATTAAGCCTTAAGCTCTGTCTACCTAAGCACTATTATGTCATGTCATAAATTCCTGGAAAGCTTGTTTTTATATGATTTAAATATCAATTTATCTGTCATTATGACACATCAGTTTCCTTTATACATCTAATAAAACCCATTAATTAGAGTGCAAAAATAGTAAATCATATTTATTTATTTATTCCTTATTTATTAAGTCTGATCTCTGTTTTAACTCTCTGGCCTCTAGATGACCTGAATTCAGGAACTTGCACGTATTTGTCTGTGGCAAAGATGTCAAAATGTTGGTAAGTGAGAACAGCAAAAAAGGGAAAAAGAAAAAATAACACTCAGTTAGAGGCAGGATGCAAATGTAACGTTTCTTTTATTATAAAAGATCCTTGAATCAAAGCGTAGCATAGTATCCAAAATGAAAGCAGAAAATGTTATATGTATCCAAAATGAAAGCAGAAAACTCAAATGCAATAACATGCAGACATTAAAAAAATCTAAAGAAAACAGGAACTGAAAGTAAGCTGCAGTAGGGCATGATCACAAACGGAAAACCTTTCAACGGGGAATGGATACTACAGGGTATAAATATCCAGTGTAGGACTGAATTCAGAGCAGGTGCACACAGGAAAAGAAACCAACGATAACAGATTACTCACTCACTAATCCTGTATTCAGGGTCGCGGGGAGCCTGAAGCCTATACCAGGAGGCTTAGGGCACGAGACGAGGTACACCCTGGACAGGGTGCCAATCCATCACAGGGCACACAGACATACACACACTCACACACTATGGCCAATTTTGAGAACACCAATTAACCTAACCTACTTTGGACTGTGGGAGGAAACCGGAGTACCCGGCAGAAACCCACAAAGCACTGGGAGAACATGCAAACTCCATGCACACAGAGACGGGAATCGAGCCTGGCCGGGAATTGAACCCGGAATCTGGAAGTGCAAGGCGACAGTGCTAACCACTACCACAGTGCCGCCTAAGAGATTACTGAAAACTAAAAAAAGGAAAATGAAAAACAGGACTTTCTGTATGAAATGGATTTTTTCTTTATTCTTTATTAAACAATAAACAAGTGAGATTCTTTATCTGACATTTATAGTATGACGTATGAAAAGTTATGAATATTGAATTAGATTCTCTCAAAGGATTTAAACATTTCAGCAATTGAACAGACAGTTCTAAAATTTGACGTGGTAGAATCAGGAAAAATGGGCAAGCATGAGGATATGAGAGACTTTGACAATAACCTAATTGTGATGGCAAGACGACTGGGTCAGAGCAACTCCAAAATAGCAGGTCTTTAGGCGTCCCTGGTACGCAGTGTTCAGGATCTACTAAAAGTGGTCCATTGAAGGAAAACTGGTGAACCGGTAACAGGTTTATTAGTGCCCGGGCTCAGCCTAGCCCATCTGTTGACAAATTGCAAAAAAGTGAATACTGCCTCACCATTGTTGTTGTGTTTGCCACTAGCATTTTTTTTGCCACTAGCAAATCATTTTTTTTTGCCGCCTAGCATTGCCGCTTACATTGCTGGGAAAGCCAGTGCTTAGGAGTTTGGTTATTGAAGCGACTCTGAATCGGCACTAGCACCAGACATGATCTAGCACCTGGTTCACTTTGGTGGAAAAGGGGTAACACTGTATATGTAACTGTATATGGAGCTGCATAGCTGCAGACCAGTCAAGATGCCCATGCTGGCCCATGTTTACCATCCAAAGGACCTACAATGGGCTTCAGAAGTGGACCAAGGAGCAATGAAAGAAGGTATGCCTTGGGCTCATGAATCACATTTTCCTTTACATCGTGTTGGCGGTTGCGTGCGTGTGCATCGCTTACCTGGGCAAGAAATGTCAAGAAAGAAGAAGCCAACCAGCGGAGGCAGTGTGAGGTTCTGGGCAATGCTCTGTTGGGGAACCTTGGGTCCTGTCATTCATGTAAATGTTACTTTGAAATGCTCCACCTACCTAAATGTTGTTCCTGACCAAGTACACAACTTCATGGACATACCAGTGGTCTCTTTTAGCAGGATCATGTGCTATGCCACACTGCAAAAATTGTTCAGGAATGGTTTGAAAAAAACATGACAAAGAGTTCAAGGTGTTGGCTTGGCCTTCCAATTCCTCAGCTCTCAATCCAATCTCAATCCAAATGCCCAGAAGCCACAGCACACCTTCAGAGATCTTTTGGAGTCCATGCCTCGAAGGGTCAGACCTGTTCGGCAGTACAAAATGGAAATAGACAGTATTACGCAGCTGGTTTTAATATTATGGCTGTTCGGTGTACATCACAATGGAGATTAATGATAGCTGGATGTTTGGAAACCATTATTGTGTCGTGTGACACCGTCTGTCGTTGCCTTATGCCAAATGCGAGCTTGAGCTGACCCAGTTCCTGTGTTAGCTTGCAGTCTCTGAATGACTCGCTGAGGCAGGGCTGTGTCTGTGTATCTATGGAGACTAGAGTGAGAGCGAGAGCGAGGTTGAGCAGGATCAAGATGCAGTCACAGCAGATATCTGGGGAGACTGCGAGAGTGTTGAATGTCAGCATTCTGAATTATGCATGCTAAATGTAAGGCTTGATGTAGGCGTGTGTGTGCACATTTTTCATAATCCTTGCTGTGATATTACAAAAGAGATGGTATTTACTCTCACACCCTTTAAACATACAGATATAAAAGACTCTTCAATCTCTAAATATGATGTCACCCAAGGTCATGTGACTCGCAGTGTCACATTAGTCCCTTTAAACACCATGGCAACAGGTGGGATAGAATAGAAACTGTATTTCTTGGTCTGCAGTGCAGGTTCCTGGGTCCATATGTACGTTTTTTTTCAAAGATATTTGTCCTTTTATATCAGGCACGTTCGCCAGCCAAAAAAGTGAAAATTTGATGGGCTGCATTTCTGAAAATTAATACGGCAGATCCAAGAGAATTATTTACTGCTTTAGAGTGTGGTTTCGCCAAGCTGTAAACACACAGGCACTGCATTTGAACCTCAGGAACTTGCCTTGAGTGAAAAAGCTGTCAACAAATGCATTAAATTACTGAGAGGGGGTAATACTTAAAAAGTGTTTGTTTTTTGTGGGTTTGTGAGGACGGTGGTCACTATGACCTTGCTCAAGCTCGGTTGTTTTGTGAGCATCAGGATAATATCTGTGATATAAGCATTATGTACATAATGTGCAGATTCAGGCACCCAAGTTGCATTTAAAGCATTTAGTGTACAACTGATGTACACAGAACTTACGCTCTTTGGCAGGCTAGCTTATATTGTAAAAATCTTTGGCACCATATTATCTTTAGTACAAAATTTTCCATCGATCCATCCATCCAGGAACCTAGTTCACTAGGGAACGTGAAGGCCAATGGTGACCATTTTATTTATTTTCATTTTTACGACCATGTTAGGATCTCTGGTCAACATACACACACTACGGATAATTTGTGAATGCCAATAAGCATATCTTTGGACTGTGGGAGGAAACCGAAGTACCTAGAGGAAACCCAAGGTGGGAATCGAACCCGGAACGTGGAGATGCAAGGCGACAGTGCTAACCACTACGCCGAATGTCAACATTATTATGTACAAAACCATTCACTATTTCCAAGCATAACTTTTTAACATTTTACATGACATATTACATGACAAACCATCAGATGGAAACAAACAAACAAAACAAACAAACAAAACAAATTTATGCTCCTGGGTTTTGCGAACTGAGCGAATATGACAAAGTTACCAGAAGAACTCATATTCTCCAGCACGCTCAGTAAAACCTAGCAGCTGTTTTACTTCCAGTACTGTGGAAAAGTCTTGGGAACAATGATATAAGCAAAGATGATTTTAAAAACATTTCTACAAACATATAAAGATAATAAAATACACACAGTCAGTATTTGGTGTGAAACTATTTGCTTGAAAATAGTGGTTGATGCAGATTTTTTACAGTTTAAGTAAAAAAGCTTTGAGGTTTTTCTGAGTGTGCTGGAGAATATGAGTTTCTGATAACTCTGTCACACTTATTCCTTTCTATTTTAGGTTTTTTTTTTAATTCTGTGTGAAAACTGGCTTGAAATCTAATATGCTGCTTTCTTTCATATTTAATTTATGTTTGGAAATATTGAATGGCTATGTACATAATAATACAGACATGATATACATATGTAACAAAATTTGTGCTAATTTTGTACAAATGCTAATGTAATGCTAAACAGCCAGTTAGCCAATAGAAAATAAAAAAAACACCCAAGAAATAATACAAGCTAATCATTCAGACATTTCTTAAAATATCTGAAAATATCTTATTCAAAATATCTGAAAATTACTGTTTCACTTTTAAGTATCATCTGAGTTTTTGTCTCGGTATCAGTCTGAGGTAATGTTTTGCCATCCGGTCTTTCCCTTCAGCTTGAGTTACACTGGATGTGTCTCTTCCCCCCACAGATGGATGTAACTTTGCATTTTAACAAGCATTTCAAACTGAGATTTTCAAAGTTAAATGATGTGTGACATGAATTCCTGATCCTCCTGTCTGGTTAATAAGTGTTTTTGTTCAGATGGATACCATTAGTATTAAGTTCTGTTAAGGGTACAGTTGCTGCAGTTCTTGGCTAACATGCTTCACTGACTTGTGCTAATACTTTATGTACTTTAGTTTCCTGTGGGGTTGAGTTTGTGGTACATGTAAGCGGTTTACTTGGGATCCTCAAGCGTAATGAATACATTTTATTGTTGTTTATACAGTATGTTGTGTGAAATGAGCAGACTGAATGCGCTTAGTGAATCGACTAAAACTAGCCTCTCCATAGATTTCACAATACTGAAACCATTAGCTAGCTAAGCACGCCAGAAAACACTTCCTGTTGTTGCTGCTGTCTGATGTTGTTGGCCAAATGTATTGAGGCAAAAGTGAAATTCAAAGTTTTATTTTATTCATTGTCTAAACCGGTTATGCTGTACAGGGGTGTGGCAGGCCTGGAGCCTATCCCAGGAGACTTAGGGCACGAAGCAGGGTACACTTGGGACAGAGTGCCAATCTGTCACATGGCACACACACACACACACACACACACACACACACTATAGGCAATTTGGGAAGGCCAGTTAACCTAACCTGCATAAGGAAATCGGAGTACCAAGAAGAAACCCGCCAAAGATGGGGATAAGACGCTTTACCCACAGACTCGAGGCGGGAATTTTGGCCCTTGTCATCAACTTCAGGAAATAAGGTTCACTTCTTGCCTGACATATCCCACCCTCCTCCAGCCACCATTGTAACGAGATATTGAAAAAGTAGCTACTATGACAAGGGCCAAATTGTCATGGCTAGACAACTGGTTCAGAGCAACTCCAAAACTGCAGATCTTGTGGGATGTTTCTACACATATTTGTTCCATCTGTTAACTAAACCAGGCGATTCTAATGAACAAAACTCTACAGCCAGATTGATGCGAAATAATTAGTGACTTACTAGTGCACAGGGAGAACTCGTGTATAATACATTTGATATGTTGTCCTAATACTTTTGGCCAACATTGTAATCATATCATCTATGACAAGCGAATTAGCTAAATATTTTAAACAGCTTTAAATATCTGTACCGGTTTCTTTCTTTAGCCAGCAACCGGTAGACGGCTTCAGCTATTTTTAGAGCACGTACTGTATAATGATTAATGAGGGTGAGATATGAAGTTAGTGTAGTGACGCTTCGCACAGGGGGGAGGTGTTCTTCTAATCCAACATGCTGAATTATTGAAAGCTCTCCTTAATTCCTGAGAGAAAGGCCAAATGAAATTTGCATGAAGATTGAGATGGGGTTCGGAAACGGGGAGCTAAACGGGGGGAGAGAGAGTGATCATGGTGCGCAGGCGGGAGATGTGGGGTGGTATATGTGGAGTCTGAGGCAAATCTGGATCCATTAGCTCACTGAATAGTATAGGGATAAGGACATAAGGGCAAAGGACAACACAATTAAATGAAGAAGAGGAGAGGCTGTAAGGATACTGAGAGTAGTGAGTGCGAAAGAAAATTAGATGTGCAAGTGAACCATGGAGATATATAGAAGAAGAGAGGGAGCGAGAGAGCATGAGTAGAGGATTTTAAATGATGCTTTCATTTGGCTACGGGATCAGCTATAAAAGCCTGGCCTTTGGCCGCCCGCTGTGTGTTTGCTGTAATTGAATGACGTACTGGGTTTGGAGATGAGTTGGCTCTTTCGAACTGTAATCCTCCCAAGGAAAGTTGTCTCATAACGCTGCTAAATGAGAGCCTGGCGTTAAAAGCGGGCGAATGATTAACACACACACACTCACACAACGTTTCAGCTCCTCTCTCAGTTCCTCTTCCATCCCTCACTGTCGTGCATGGACAACTGCGGACGGGATGGCAAGCAGTTCATCAAGCAGATTCGTATCGATCGTTTTCTGTGTGTTTGCGTGAGTCGTGATGGAATATCAATTCCGTGGTGTGGGCTGGGGTTGCTGTTTGTCTGCATGGATGGCTCATCTCGCGGCCCTGCTGCGTGAGCCACCTGTTAGCTGCGAGAGAAAGGTTTCTGCACATTAACTGCAAATTTGTCATTAATACTGTGTGTGTGGGCACGTGTGTATGTGACGTATGCAATTAATGAACTTTAAGGACCTTTGAGGCCTGAGAATTTGGGGAACACAAGCTCTCTCTTCACACTGCCAGTGATGTGTCAAAGTGTTTAACGGTCAGTCACCAGACGATCCACAGCAGGGGTGTGCGTGGCATTTCCCCATCACTGTCCAATATCAAACAGGACAGGGGTAGCTCAGTGGTTAAGACGTTGGACTAGTGATCGGAAGCTCCCAGGTTTAAACCCTAACACCACCAAGGTGCCACTGCTCAGATGTACCATGAGATAATAATGTCAGTCATTTTGGATAAGCGTGTCTGCACAAATACTGTAATGTAAATGTCCTCATATGCAATCTCACAAGGATATGTAGCTGGGAGAAAAGTCCACGTCCTCATATGAGGACATTAAGATCAAGAAAGACTAATAAAGAAGGATAAATTGTTAGAATGAGACACTTATTAAAGAGCTGAAGTTTAAACTTCGCATTAAACACTGAGGACAGCTGTCCGAGGGCGTCGTGATCTCGCATGGCGATGCACGTCCGAACTCTTCAGCACACACTGTCGACACTTCGTTTTGGATCGTTAAAGCATCCTCCCTATAGTCCTGATCTCGCTTTCACCTTTTTGATCCCCTGAAAGCAGCCCTACAAGGACAAAGATTCACTTCTGATGAAGACGTGAAGACAGCGGTGCATTCGTGGCTCGCAGCTCAGCCTAAAACATTTTTAATGAGGGAATATGTAAGCTTGTTGATAGATAGACAAAGAGTATTACAAAGGAAGACAATTATGTCAAAGAATTACGTATTTGTCTTAGAAAAAGTTAATTAAAACAAATTCCACAGCCAGAGTGCAGATCTTTTTTGAAAAGCAGTTTTTTAAATGCTTCACTGTTTGCATTGACATTTAAATAGAAGTTGTTTCCATGTCGTATATAGAACACTTATACATGCATGTCTCAATTTTAAGTTATTCATTTATCTTTGGGAAGTACTATCCTGCTCAGGGTCACAAGTTTATCCCAGGAACAGGGATGAGCAGGGAATACAGTGCATCCTGGATGGAATGGCCATCTAAAAACATCTTTATTCATATGGGATGTCTATAGTTTTAATCCCTCACCATGCTTATATTTACCATGATGAAAAATCGCTTAGTTACCCATCACACCGCTTAAATTCTGTACATTTAGATTCTATATCGCTTTCATCTTAATTATACTTTTTTTCCCCCTGCTGTGACAGCAATGAGTACGGTTTTCCCCTCTACTGAGCCTCAACATACTTACTGAAACGAATCTGCGCTTTAATTCTCAACAACTGATCCTTTTCAGCAAGTCTTTAAAGGTGGGATCAGCAGTTTTTTTTCTGACATTCCTGTAGCTGTCAATGAAAAGTCTTCAGTCTCTGTACAGTAGCAGTCTGCAAATGGACATCATCCAACAAAACAAAACAAGGACGCATCTTTATTTGCTTATCAATTATGGAGCCTGACTGTTTAGAAAGTGTCACCTTTAAATTAGCATTCAGTCAAGAACTGTGAAAGACTTTTGACATTTGAGTTGAGATTGAATCCGAATAGCTGATTTTGGCTATAACTCACTCATCGCCTATATCGCTTGGTCCTGTATAAAGGGTTGCAGGGGGCCTGGACCCTATCCACGAGGCGGGTACACCCTGGATGAGGCGCCAATCCATCGCAGGGCACACACACATGCTCGTTCATACAATATGGGTGAATTTAGGAACGCCAGTTAGCCTAAGCTGCATGTCTTTGGAATGTGGGAGGAAACCGGAGCACCCGGAGGAAACCAACCAAGCATGGGGAGAACATGCAAACTCCATGCATATAGACAGGCAGGAATCAAACCCAGAACCAGGAGGTTCTGGGTTTGATTCCTTTTGCAAAGCGACAGCGCTAATCACTAAGCCACAGTACCATCCTGGTTTTGGCTAAGGTCCAATGAAATGAATTATTCTTTGATGTTTTCCATGTCGTTCAATTTATAACTAATGAAGCTCTATGGAAATGCAAAAGAATTGATCTATAACAATAATTTCACTGAGCAGACAGAATCTAATTCTAATCTAATCAAATTTTGCTTCAAAAGAACCAGTATTTTTGTATTTTTAATGTAGTCTTGAGAAATAGTTCTCCAGGCTTCCTGAAGGACTTTTTTGTTTGGCTCTGATTTTTGATAAGTTTTAGCACCTGTTTGCAGGTTAACCCCTGTACTTGAGCAGTTTCACAGGAATGTTTTTTGTTTGTTAAGCCACACAGTGCCCTATAAATCATTCAAGCATAAAATAAAAAACATCTAACTTAAGGCATGAACCAGTAAGAAAAACGGATGGAGATGATCAGGCGAGGGTCGGGTGTAGCTCAGTGGTTAAGGGATTCGAAAAGTGATTAATGATTCGAAAGGTCCTAGGTTCAAATCCTACAAGCAAGGCCTTTACCCCTCAAATGCTCAGATGTATAATGAGATAAAAAGATGTAAGTCGCTCTGGATAAGGGTCGTCTGCCAAATGCCTAAATGTAAAAGTTGTATACTGGTGATGCTGAGTGGTTGGAACAGACGAGAGGGGAAATGAGGTTGCTGCTGAACTTGGTACATAAACAATTGATTTTTAAATTGTGTCTTCAGGCATTTTGCAGTTTTGCAGTAAAACATTTGTTCCAATTTCTTTAATTTTATCATTTAATTTAACATAATATAATTAAATTAGGACCTTTGCACAGTACACTTCTACGTCTACATTAATTAGGTTTGTATTCAATTAAGTGATAAGATTACTGTACATAAGAGACTCCCTTTGTTGGTTTTTATTATAATGGCACATATAAAACCCCAGTACACACTATGTGTTTTGTATGCATTTTCTGCATAGCATGTAGTCTGAGTGTGCTTTCTGGTGCACCAAAGTTAACTTGTTTACATGCAATCCAAGCCTCTGCAAGTTTCATGTGGTTTTAGATTGTGGTCTCATTTTTTTATTGAAGCCTGGCAACTCCGCCCACTAGCTTCCTGATGCACATGTTCTCAACAGGAATCTAAAGAACTGTCCTACTTCTGTACTTGTACTGTATTTGGGTTCATTTTGCAATGCATGATCTGCTCAATTAGAATAATGTATGCACTTTTCTTGCGAAGGCTTTCCACTAGGATTTTGGAGCGTGGCTGCGGGAATTTGTGCCCATTCAGCCACAAGAGCAATAATGAGATTAGCCATGTAGTGTAGCTCTAGGTTAGAGAAATGTAATCTTATCAGGACACTCCAAACTCAAGCACATAGTAAATGTGTTCCAGCAGTTAAGGACAGAGAATGGATAAGTGCCATAAACCCGAGCACACTTGGGGAAATAGATGAATTCGTAGCGAGTGAATGAATGCGTCAAAAAAAATGGATTAGTAAAAGTTTCCAAATACAAGAGAATCATCCAGTAGTGATGCAATCTCAAAGTGCTTCAATATAAAACAAAGCTCAGAAGCAATTCATTTTTTTCACATTTACAGTTTACCAGTACATCTGAGAGATACGTGGTTAATCTTAATCTGGTCGCCAAGCTCACTGTTCTCACCAATTTAACCAACAAACCATGTGCTCACTGATTGTAAGATCATTCTAGGGAAGGAAAAAAAGGTGAAAGAGGAGTGTAAAATATTTTCAAAAATAATAGTAAACCAGCGCAGCAGCACGGTGGCATAGTGGTTTGCACTCTGTCCTCGCACCTTCAGGGTCGAGGGTTCGAGTTATGCCTTTCCGGTTTTCTCCCACAGTTCCAAGCTGTGCAGATTACTCTAAATGGCATTTCCAAATTACCTGTAGTATATGTGTGAGTTGTGATGGACTGCCACCCTGTCCAGCATGTACCCTGCATCATGCCCCGAGTCCCCTGAGATAGGCTCCAGGCTTTACATGACCCTGTACCGGATAAGCGGTATAAAGAATGAATGAGCGTTTTAATGAGCACCAACAAGTTGCAAACACAGTTGAAAGAAAAAAAGAAAAGGAAACCAAACTGAAAAATTCACTAAACTGACACAGGCTCAAATAGACACATAGTTGGCCACTTGCTTTGAAGGATGAGGAACTGATAATGATTCTTAATCAGTTTGAATTCACGGTAATGCATTTCCCAGTTTAATGGTCCTGGTATAGCAGTATTTCATCTAGAACCAAGAAGTCCAGGCCATATACAATACGGTCTTAGGAAAGGGTCATAAGTAAAGGCATTTACCTAACATTTTATTCTGGAATTGATGACATTTTATTAAATATCTCTACATAGAACCTTTAACAGAAGTTCTCCAGGGTTGAGGGCTCGATTCCCACCTCAAGTCTGTGTTCTTGCATGTTCTCCCGGTGCTTGGAGGGTTTCCTCAGGGTACTTCGGTTTCCTCCCACAGTCCAAAGACATGAAGATTAAATTTCTCAAATAGTGTGTGTGTGCTCTGCAATGGATTGGCACCCTGTCCATGGTCTACCCCACCTCGTGCCAAAGTCTCCTGGGATAGGCTCCAGGCCTCTGTGGCCTTACATGATAAGTGGTATAGATAATGAATGAATGTGCTTTTAGTGTAAATTGGATGGTTCCAGTCATTTTAAGATGGGTTCCCAGTTGAGTCTGGTTCCTCTCAAGGTTTCTTCCTATTACCATCTCAGGGAGTTGGAGGTTTGAATCTCACCTCCAGTCTGTGTACTACTGCATATTCTCCCAGTGTATGGTGGGGGTGCACTGGTTTCCCCCACAGTCCAAAGACATGCTTTTTAGGCTTGATTGGCATTTCCAGATTGCCCGTAGTGTATGTGTGTGGGTGTGTGTGCTGGCAGATTGCAAAAAAAAAGTTAGGATCCCTTCAAGGATAGCTTGACAGGAAGGATGGATGGATAGAATTACAGGTAAAATATGCATGAGGTAACTTGGAGCATAGTTCTTCTTGAGCAGACAGAAAAATATCAATCATTCATGCTTATTTAAATATTAGGCCACGCCCAGTCATTTGTCTCATGTCTATTGTATTCTTTTACTAAAACATGGCACTGTTTCATTGATACACATTTGGTTCAAGCACATGGCTCAAACCGTTGCCTCTGACGGCGGCACAGGGCCGTAGTGGTTAGCCTTGCACCTCCAGGTTTCGGGATTGATTCCCATCTCGGGTCTGTGTGCATGGAGTTTGCATGTTCTCCTCGTGTTTGGTGGGTTTCCTTCGGGTACTCCGGTTTCTTCCCACAGTCCAAAGATATGAAGATTAGGGTAATTGGCGTTCCCAAATCGTCCAGGGTGTACCCCTCCACGTGCCCTAAGTGTCCTGGAATAGGCTCCAGGCCCCCCGTGACCCTGTACAGGATAACTATGAGTGACTTTGGAAGGAATCTCGTATGCTGACACTGGAGACTCCTTCCACAAATGCTAAGTAGCACACATCTCATTGAGAACTGAGGGGTCAGGGGTAGCTCAGTGGTTAAGACATTGGACTATGGTTCGGAATGTCCCAGGTTCAAATCCCCAAACAACCAAGTTGTCCCTGTTGGGCCCTTGAGGCTCTTAACCCTCAACTGCTCAGATAAAAATGTCCGTGCTCTGTATAAGGCCTAAATGTAATGTTGAACTTTACTATATAAATAATAACACTTTTTTAAAACACATCTCAGGGTAATTGTTGCTATATGTACAGATTAGAATTAGAGTGCATTATTATAACTTTGCATCCAAACCTGTTGTCCAAACTGCTGTTCTAAAAAAAACTCAACATGAATTCAACAGGTATCTTTTTCTTTAGCAAGCTTGCGTCATCTTTTGCAGATGCTACACGCGGTTATTTCAGGACGCCTGCCGAAAAATGATCTCAATCTCCGTCACGCTTGACCGAGTCACTGCTGGCTCGTGTCGACTGCCTGATCCAGAGGGAGGAAGGAGAGAGAGAGTGAAAAGAGCGAGAACAGATCTTTATTGTCCTGCCACTAACACAATAAAACATCTATTATGACGGTCGGTATGCCAGTTTAATGGCCGCGAGTCAGGGTAAAGCTTCGGCTGAAAGAAAGTGATCAGGTCGGACGGATAGCGCTGTGGATAAATGACACTTTGCGTGAGGGTGTTAATAATTAATTCCTTCATCCTGGATCTGGATTCCGCGGGCTGCGGATACTTTCTCACGGAGACGAACGCCAAAAAGCCTGCACATCTGAAGACCGCCAATGCTTCCCTGGGTATTTCAGTAGGGCAGCGCTGCTTGGCAGTGCCAGCCTACCAATTAGCCATTAGACTCAGCTTTTCTTTTTATTCTCAGAGAGAAATTTCGTTGGGACTCATGCGCTGCAGTGCTTGCAATAAAACGGTACAATCACTCTCATGTTTATGCCCAGGGCTGGATTTGAGTAGGGCGCGAGGGAATGCCCATCAGGATCATCTCCGCTTATGAAACTTTTTCTTTTCCATCTCTATTTCCTCAGATGATATGAGTGCTCACACTGGGAGTTATTTCTATCAAACCAGGAGATTGTGTTGAAGCAAACTCACTGCTTTTATATGTGATAAAGTGGTGCAGGTTCAACTTTCAAAAAAACAAAAACAAACCCAGACATAAGTAGGCATGATCACCGGTAATAAGGCATGATCACATTTATCTGGCCACAAGCTTCAGGATATTGAACTCTCATGGCAATAAAGCAAGCCTCACTGGGCCAATGCGCAAAGTGGTTTGCTACAGCTCTGAAAATGCTTAGATGACTCTAGAGTGACTTCATGACTATTAGGAGATGCTCATATTGTCATAAAAGCTACATCCATTACTGACTGGCTAATGCTGTTTTATGTGTGTGTGTGTGTGTGTGTGTGTGTGGTGATGTAATGTCTGTCTGTTCCTATTAGAGTGTACTGCCCCTTTTACCCTGGATGACCTGTATGTTTATGCTCTTGCGGGAGCATCTGTTGAAGCTGGATAATATGAAAAGCTTGATCATGTAGATAAATATGGAATAACTATGATATGATGCTAATTAAAATTAGTGTTGGTATATCCAGACAGGAAGCAAATATCTGGATTTCCTGGGGCCTCGGTGTAAACAAAATGATTAGAGACGTGCTTTGAAGAAATTGCTTTTTTCAGTGTGGCTGGACTGTACTGGGCATAATGCACACACTTATGGATATATATATATATATATATATATATATATATTGGCAATCAAAGACAATTGTTGTTTAGGGACACAGAACCTTTTCTATCACATTTTCAGATATAATTTCAACCAAAAAAAAAATCTGCCTGTCTGTCTGTCTGTCATGACATTAAAACCACCGACAGGTGAATTGATTGAACATTGATTATCGATTATATGCCAGTAAACTGATGATCATGAGAATCCAATGCTCATTTATGCCGCCTGGGACCAAAGGCCGGCCCATTCAGTCTGATCCCACAGAAAATCCAACAGGGGAAAAATGGGCAAAAAATGCTGGCCATGGTAGAAAGGCTTCAAAACACTCAATGCACCACAAGCCTGCCATGCACCGGGCCTAACACGCAAAGAGCCCAAGCCCGCCAAACCGGCCTCCAAATTCCTCAGATCTCAATCTAATCTAGCATGCATGGGATGCACCGAATGCTCATTTATGCTGCCTGGGACCAAAGGCCGGCCCATTCAGTCTGATCCCACAGAAAATCCAACACGCAAAGAGCCCAAGCCTCCAAATTCCCCAGATCCCAATCCAATCTAGCACGCATGGGATGCACCGGCCAAATAAGTTCGATCCACAGCACCCAAAGGATCTGCTGCCAGTGTTACAGTGGCAAACAATACAGCCATGGGGAACCCAAAATCTAGATGGGTTTAATTATATGGCTGATAAGTGTAAGTAGATATCCCTGTTTAATGAACAGGCAAAATGGGCAGTATATGAATCCACTATTTGAACAGGTGAGATTTCTGTGAGAGTTTTTTTGCCTGTGCTGTGTTTCTTTTGACCTTTTCGTAAGTGTGAAATGCAGTGTGAATTAGATATTAGGCAATGCAAGACTGGACCAGTTTCCATCCTCCTCACACAACCTGTATTTCATGAATGAATTGCGAGAGGTTTCAAGAATGTGATTCTGTGTGGGTTATTTTACAACCTGGGTGAGGAGCGAGGACATCCTGAGGAGGAGCGATGGCCGAGGTGAACATGACCTCCGCGAGAATTCTTCTCTGAGATGGCCTTGATAGAGGGATTATCTTCCTATCGCTCAGAAGGAGTGAGGACAGAGAGAGTGTGCGATCGGGTTAAACACACCGGAAGGGCTGATTGTGTGTGTGTGTGTAAACTTTTAAACGAAGCAAGGTGTGGAACAAGGTCTTTTGATCTCACCAAAGGAGCAAAATTGAACCATTTGGCTGGGGCACTAAATGTAACTTGTTGGAAAACCAAAATTGCAGTGCTCAGAGAGAACCATCTTAACAATGTAGCATGGTGGTGGTAGCATTATGCTATGAGATTGGTTCTCGTCAGCAGTGCTTGGTGCATGGGTAGCTCAGTGGTTAAAGCGTTGGACTACTGACCAGGAGGTCCCAGGAAGGTCCCAGGTTTAAACCTAGCAACACACCACCAAGTTGCCACTGCATTGCCAAATGCCGTAAATTAAATGTACACGATTGGGAAACTGGACTGGGTAAAAACCAAAGCACTTATTCAACCAAAAAAATGTGTCTTTATGTGCATTTAAACTCCTGATTGGATCATCAATGACAAAAATGTTGAAAAGTTCAAGGTGTGTGTGAATACTTATGTAAGGCGCTGTCTGTATAGAGAGCGAGAACAAGAGGGGAGGGGAACAGGACAGAGAAGCTGAACGACACAAAAATTGGTCAGAATGAATGAGCGAGAAAAAAAAAAACCCAACAAAAAGCAAAATAAAGAGCTACAGGGAGAGACACATGGAGATGGACTTTATTTCTCCTTGTGTTGTCTTTATTATTGCTCAGCACCCTTTGGATAACATGCACATAGGAGTGTACGGCACAAATTTACCACGCTGTGCCCTTATCTCACTGGTGCTAGTCTGTCTCTCCATGCTGCCAGTTTCACTGTTGTGCCCATATGTCTCTTTCTGCTATCTCTCTTCGTCTCCTGTGTCATGTCTGTCAGTTCGCGCTGCCTGTCCGTTACCAGTATCCGTCTGTCTTCGTTCCTTTCTTCAGTGGCTGGCTGTGTCTGTCTCTCTCTGATACCACTTGATTTCATCAGATTCTCACTTGTCCATCTCTGTCATTTTGATCTCTGCTCGTTTGCGCTGTCTGTCTTCTGCATACAGCTGTTTATTCTTCCTGCCTCCTTCAGCTGATTACCGAGACCTTCATCTGTGCTTCTTCTCTAATTAAGCAGCCGGTGACTAAGCCTGCTTTGTTTGCGTCCCTGCTAAGGCGGGCAACAAATTGATTGCGCTGTGTGAAGGCGGAGCAGCGGGGTGTATGTGTGTGTGCATGTGTGCCTGGATTCTGTCAGTCATCATTGCTCTCTCTCTCTCTCTCTCGCTCTTTGTTTTTTTCTGTTCTACATTATCTCAGTTGTTTTTGCAGAGACGGACGTTCAGTGATTAATCACTGATTGCATCCCAGGACCTGTGACCAAAGAATTAACCTGTAGTATAAACTCACACACTCATCATCCATACTCATCGTCCATACCCTGTATTTAGGGTCAAGGGGGGCCTGGAGCCTATTCCAGGAGACTTAGGAGACACAATGCCTTAGGACACCCTGGACAGGGTGCCAATCCATCGCAGGGCAGTGCCTGTAGTGTGTGATGAGCATGTACACACACATGCTCATCACCCAATACGGGCAATTTGGGGACACCAATTAGCCTAATCTGCATGTGTTTGGACTGTGTGAGAAAACCAAAGTACCCGGAGAAAACCCACCAAGCACTTGGAGAACATGCAAACTCCATGCTCACAGACCCGAGGCGGGAATCAAACCTAGATCCGATGGTTAAGGATGAATAAGCTAAGAGACAGGAAAACCAAACCTAGATGGGTAAGAGGCAAAATATGGGAGGAAAACCCACAAAGCACGTGGAGAACATGCAAATTCTGAAAACACAGACCCTACAGTAGGTGCGAATCAAACCCGGATCCTGGAGGTGCAAGGCGACAGGGCTAATCATTAAGCCACAGTGCCGGCTCAACATAATTTGACATCAGACTTTTCCCACAATGATCTAAAATGAAGTTTCCATGGAGGAAAAAAAAAAAAAAACGCATAGAAAACATTTTTTAATAAACACCCATGTACGTGTGGACACGGCCTGAGCTGATCATTTTGATTTCCACTGCCTGCTGCACTACACACATGGGCAAAACGCAACTAGGTTGATACAAGAATGGTATTTAAAATCAGGTTGCTGATCATGTATGGATGATTTTTTTTTAGAATCAGGTGAGTAGAAGAAGGAAAAAAAAACTGTGAGGACAGGACACCACACCTCACATCTAAAACCATAGTAAAAGACTTTTTCGTAAGGGTGAAAACATTAGAAACACAGCATGAGCAGCAGCTCAAAAAAATGCACTTGGCTGGTTTTGCATGTCTCTGAGGAAACGAGTGTTATCTTTCCCCCTTCCTGCCGTTGTAAGATATTGAAGAGCTGGTTGGTGGGTGGGAATTGGCACATGACTAGGTTGATGGTCCCAACTTGGAATCAATTTGCCTCTTGTTAACTTTTGCGCTATGGGAAGGCTATTTTTCTTGCTTTATCTTGCAGATTTTGCCTTGTCATCCCAATAGCGCTGCACTTGCTTCACTGGAATGGTTAACATCTGCCACCTGTTTCTTCACAAATACAGACTTTTCCTTACTTTCTCATGCTTTGCCTGTCTTTCGCTCCCTTTTGCTTTTATCATTCGAGGCATGTCTCGTATATATAATCCCGTTCCACACTCGTCAGGCGATGTCTGCTAGCGCTGTAACCTACCATTAGGAATTAAACGAGAATAAGCGATCGAGAGCTATCTACTGTTTAGATACAAAGCACAGCTCGTGCTTTGGCGTGTAAGGCGTTTCTCATGACTCTTGGCTGATCCGCGCTTGTTTGTTTTGTGTCCGCACTCATGTCACTCAACAAACCATTCCAAATTACAGTCTGTTTGTACAAAAGGCTGGAAGAGAGCCGAGCCGGCCTGTTTACCGCATACATGTTCGCCCAATCCCGCCACATCGAACACGTCTCGCTCGGCAGCCGAGCCCAGACACCATCCTGACTGGCAGCTCGGAATGAGATATGATCACTGTTATTAGGGCTTAATACACCACATTATCGTATTTCCGAGGACCGTGCGAGACTGAAATGGCGGAGCGGCCGGTGTGACAGGAATGATGGAGAGTGAAGTGTATGGCCGGAAGGGAAAACGGGAAGAGGAAGAGATGATGGACTGTCAGAGATACTGCAAGGAGTGGTTGAAGTCTCCAAGAATTTAGCTCCTTGATGCTTCATCTCAAGGGCCTTACTGTATATGCTGCACCGTGTATGTGTGTACTGTATGTGTGTATGATTGATTCTGTGTGATCCTGAAAAACAGCGGGGTGGTAGAGGGAAGAATAACTGATGCCCATCTCCCGTCTGTGGGGACACTTGATATTTTGTCTTTTAACCCTCTAGGTTTGGTTTTCCTGTTTCTTAGTTAATTTTTGTATAAAAAATGATCTGTTAGTATGGCTTAGTGTTTAGCCATTGGATCCAGGTTCGATTCCCGCCCTGGGTCTGTATGCATGGAGTTTGCACGTCCTCCAGGTGCTCCGGTTTCCTCCAACAGTCCAAAGACAAGCAGGTGTTCCCAAATTGCCTCGTAGTGTATGAATAATGTGTGTGTGTGCCCTGCAATGGATTGGCACCTTGTCCTCCAGGGTGTACCCCGACTCAGGCCCTATAAGTCTCCTCAGATAGGTGCCAAGCTTCCTGCGACCCTGTATACAGTACAGGTTATAGCGGTTTAGACAATGAGTGAGTGAGTGAGAGAGGGTCTGTTAGTATTTTCTATTTAAAATATGGTGGTATGTTTACCAACTTGTTCTTGGTCTTTTGGCTGCTCCAGCAAGGGGTTGCCAGAGCAGACCACCTGATCCATATACAACTTGGCTTAGGTTTTTTCATGCCGGATGACCTTCCTGGTGCAACCCTCCCATCGTGATCCAGGCTTGGTTTGGGCATTGGTTGGGCATCATGCCCAGGCATTCCGTGTACAGTAGCAAGCGAGAAATCTACCTCTGAGCCACCAATTCTCATGGTGCTCTATCTACTGTATGCATGATAGCCATTTAACCTCTTCAATCTGGAATTTCGATTTATACTAATTTTGTCATGTTGCTGTTGTTGGAGTGTTTTTTTAGTGTCATAATGCCGGCATGAACATCTAGGCTGTTCTGTACTAATCCAGGAGAATTGGTGTATAACAAAGCTATGCTATTGTGTATGAATTGGCTAGCAAGAGCACTTACGCAGTCATTACAACCCTACCTGAATAGTACTTCTGAGTCTTTTATGAATAAACTTATCAGATTTACAGTACCTTTCTAGGTGCCTTTAATAACGCACTCATTTCGAGTCCTGTGAGGCTCTGAGAGTTTGCAACAGAGAAGCAAATGTTTTTCAATGCGTAATTACATTTGCTTTGTTAATAGTGATGACAATTTAATAACACTTACACACTTATACATGTGTGTTCTGACACCAACCTATACACACCCACGCATGCACTAGGGGAGATTTGCACATGCCACTCACCCTACAACTTCCTACAATCCTTAGACTGTATGATAAATGAAAGGTCCCTGCAGGAAACCCACCAAGTGCAGGAAGAACATGCAAGCTTCAAACACAAACACCAGAAGTCAGATTCACACCCCTACAACAATGCTGGCCGGATTTTTTTTCCTTCTCTCTACAGAATGTTTCTTTCAATTTTAAAGAGATTAGTGTGGCAGTGTTGAATGTAAAACACTGATAGCAGAGCAATGACCTGTTGTCCCCCTTTAATCTGTTTATCAATCTGACTATCTGTTCTTCCATCCTGGTAATATACAGTATGCAAAGCAGGTATGGCACATGTGACTGCACAAGGGCATGCAAACTTACCCATATTCACGTACATGTCTGCTCTCGGTGCCACTGTAACTGTGACTTCTGATTTCACGTGCTTTTTATAGATAATAGGTTCACACATAATGACTCTTTATTCACACTCGTTACAGCCGGATGAATTAGTCACTGAAAGAACACGTAGGTTAATTAACTTTTAAGTTAGATGAGTCATTTTTCTAATGCTGCCATCTGTGTAATTGCGCTCTAGACAAATTGGCCAAGTGGATCCAAATGCCTGTTGCATTTCTTTAGACATATTCCAGGTGCAGTTTTATAATTAAATCGCAGGTTCGAACCCCGGGTGATGCTGTTTACCTCTCACAGCCGGAGACACAGAGAGAGCTGATTGGCCGAGCT